>JASDQU010010268.1:61025-96979 GCA_032191745.1 Picea mariana | reverse complement strand
ATGCGAGAAAGAGGGACATCCAACCAACAACTGTCCATCTCTACCAGAGTTACAGAATTTGATTCCACTCAATCACACTCCCCCAGCACTCGCCACTACAACCAGTCCTGCCACTACCACCCCTCATTCCAGTAGTAAAGGGTTGCGGACCAAATTCGCTTGTGCTATATGTTAAGAATATGGCCATTATACCCACCATTTCCCAGCACTGCCACGCTTTTGACGGACATTAGCCACAGTATGCCAGAACTTCTAGAGAAACCCCAGTCCTGCTACATCCTCAATAAATATCACTGACATTCGTTATGTCTCCGCTTCAGTCAATGAACGTATGAGACACCCTTGCTCTCTCTGCGACTAATTAGCTCATTTTACATACCAGTTTCCTATGATCCTTGAATACAGGAAACATCAATTGACCCTGCCTCACCGACTTGCAGAGTCGATAATTGACATTACTTCATCACTAGAGGATCATCCTGTCATTTCTCCCGAACCCAAGGCCCTTCCAACGCCTCCCTAGTTCTTAAATGACTTATCTGAGGATTCACCCCCCAATCCCCCCAACTTTCTTGATCATTCCCCTATGGACATTTTACACCCAACTACCATGGGTATCCCTCAGTACTTTAATATATGGTTTATGTCGAGTGAACCCTCACCATCTCCTAACATTGTCCCCCCTGCTTCTTTCTCACCAAGGGGCAACCACACGACCACTGTCACCGATATCAATCCTCATGACCCCTTGTATTCTCGTCACTTCCAATGCGACGAAGAAATACTCGAAGAGTTAAACCACCCGGACTCTCCCTGGGATGCGCTACACCACCGCGCACTCTTCTTTCCACAGGAAGCCTCTGTGCCTCCTCACCAACACCCCGTTTATGCGGTCGAAACCAAGAATTTTATCCCATCAGGGCCTATTGACTAGTTCAAAAACCCCATCCCTACCCCTGACGCTTTTGAAGAAGGAAACATGCCCAACATTTCCTTGACCATTAAAATCGACATTTCCATCAAAAATGGCATCGTCGAAGAAATCACCATTGGAGCTGCTTGCACTCCTCAAGAAATCACTGCATATAAAGCCCTCTTCCAAGAATATTGGGATATTTTTGCCTGGTCCTACACATAAATTCCTGGCCTCGATCCCTCTATAATCGAATATCGCATCGACATCTGGCCTGACATTACACCAGTTCTCCAAAAACAACGACCGCTACACCCATCCAAAGCCGCGACCATCAAAGCTGAAATTGACAAATTACGCGCTGTCGGGTTCATTTGCCCCATTGCCTATACCTCGTGGGTTTCTAACCATGTACATGTTAACAAATAACAGGGCACTATCTGTGTTTACACCGACTTTCACGATCTCAATCACGAATGTCCAAAAGACAACTTTCCAATGCCTTTCATTGATCAAATTATTGACGACTGCGCAGGCCATGAGGCTCTATCCTTTATGGATAGATTCTCTGGCTATAATCAAATTCAAATTCACCCCACCAATCAATATAAAACCACATTCACTAACCCATGGGGTACTTTTGCATATCGTGTCATGACTTTTGGCTTAAATAATGCTGGTGCAACTTTCCAGTGGGCTATGACATACATCTTTCACGATCTGGCTCATATCATCCTCACCTACTTGGATGACCTCACAACTCGATCCAAGAAACGCACCCAAAATCTTGATGATTTATGAATCATCTTTCAATGGTGTCGTCAGTACAACATCTGCTTGAACCCTCTCAAGTGCGTGTTCTGTGTCACCGCAGGGTGCCTCCTCATCTTTATTGTTTCCCAAAGTGGTATTACCATGGACCCCCTTAAAGTCCAAGCTATCAATGAAATTCCACCTCCCTAGAATTTACTTCAACTTTAGAGCCTACAGGGCAAAGCTAACTTTCTACGATGATTTTTCCTAGATTACGCCATACGTGCACACAGTTTCCTTCGCTTACTACGTCATGACGTCCCATTTCACTAGGACGACCATGCTCAACAGTATCAGCATCAGCTGTGTCAGTAGCAGGAGTTCTCATCTAGCTAGGTGATGACAATCATGAGCATGTCATTTATTACGTTAGTAAAAACCTCTCAGGGACACCCTTGAAGTATAAACACGAAGAGAAACTTGCTCTCGCAGTCATCCTCGCAGTCCAGAAACTACACCACTACATTTTTCTTCACACAACAAAGGTCGTCGCAGATTCCAACCCTATGCAGTACTTTCTCAGTCGTCGGCAAGTTAACGACAAATTTGCTTGATGGATCGTTATCCTTCAAGAGTATGACCTCGAGTTCTCAACATCTAAGAGTAAGAAGGCCCTTGTTCTCGCCGAACTTGTCACAGCCCTCCCCTTTGACACCACCAATGCCCTCGTCAACACCAACTTTCCCGATGAACATCTCTTTTACATCACTTCGGATGATCCTTGGTACGGAGACCTCCTCGTCTATCTCCGAACTCAAAATTTCGGTAACCACCTTTCACGAGATGATTGTCATTGTATTTACCATCAGGCCCCCTGCTACCTCCTCATTGGAGACATCCTATACCGGAGGGGAGTTGACACCATTCTTTGTCGATGCCTGACTATTGACGAGGCCGATATAGTCCTAAACGACTGCCACAATGGCGCATGTGGGGGCCATCTTTTGGGCATATCCACTGCTCAAAAGATTATCTGAGCCAATTACTTTTGGCCTACATTGTTTCATGATTGCATTCATGCCATGAAACGATGTGAGCAATGTCATCTCTACACCAATAAAGCCCAAGCTCCCCTCGCTCTTCTTCATCCCATCATCACTGCTGGCCCTTTTTGTAAATGGGGCATCAACTTCATGACTTGTAATCCCCCCTCAAGCAATGGTCACAAATACATTGTTTTCGTTATTGATTACTTCACCAAATGGGCAGAAGCTATGCCCACCTTCAACAACACTGTTGACACTGCAATGCATTTTTTCTTTAACCACGTCATATCCCACTTTGGAGTGCCACTCCAACTCATTTCCGATCATGGGAAGCACTTCGAGAATGAGATCTTTGTCGAACTCTCATCTCGGTTAGGATTCTCTCACAAGTTTGCCTCACCATATTACCCTCAGTCTAACGGACAGATCGAAGAAGTTAAAAAAGTCCTCAAGACCATGTTACAGCGCACAGTTAATAAACATAAAACCAATTGGCATCATATGTTATTTTCTGCGCTATGGGCTTACCGCACGGCTGTGAAAACAACTACTGGTTTCACACCATTTCATTTAGTCCATGGGGTTGAGGCCACTCTTCCCATTGAGTGTGAAATTCCCACCTTACGCACTGCAATTGAGGTATTACCCGACACTGCTCCAATGGAGCAGTGGTTGCTGAACTTAGAGTCTCTGGATGAAGATCGTCGATCTTCCTTACAGAACAATGAGGCAGCTAAAAAATGATCCAAGGCTATATTTGATCGACATGTCAACCTTTGCTCATTTCGAGAAGGCGACCTCATCCTGGCTTACAATATCACTCATGATACCTTTGGCCACGACAAATTCGAGTCACTCTGGCATGGCCCATACATTATATGACATTGCCTCACCAAATGCGCATACATCCTAGCCTCCCATGAAGGCCTCTCTATCAAAGAACCCGTCAATGGTTTGTATCTCAAGAAATTTTACGCTTAAACACAGTCATTCTACTTTAGGTTATTTCTTTTATAGCATTTTTAATCTTTTTTCCCTCCCTCACGTCTAAACTATCCTTTGTGCTATTAACAAATTCTTCCTCCACTAGCCTACCACATCGGTTACGTCGATGGCGCCAGCCGTTGGACACAAAATCTCGCTTTCGCTGCTTGGGCTCTCTACAACCCCTCACATGAAATGCTCCATTCAAGCGGCATATGTTTGGGTTCAGCAACCAACAACCAAGCCGAATACACCGCCATCATTGGCCTCTTGGCCGATGCCTAGAATCATTGTATTCATCACCTTAACGTCTTCCTCGACTCTCAACTAGTCGTACTCTAGCTCAACAACGTGTACCGTGTCCGTGATCCTTGCCTCTTTCGCAAATACCTATTGGTTAGACTTTTATCTCGACATTTTGATTCCATTACATTTACACATATTCCAAGACAACTGAATCAAAATACGGATAACCTAGCTAATATTGTGTTAGACTGGCATATATCACATATAGCTACCTCTACACATACATAAACATATAACACAAACTGTCATCACATATATATATTAGACATCATCAATACATTATAAAAACACATGTAAACACCACATAGATCTCAAGAATGTATACTCATGTATATATCGAAAGGTCCACAGTGCCATCCAACTGTTTACATACAAAAATACAACTATTTGCAGGCCAATGAAGCACCTCGGTACAAAATGGGCTCACCAGCCTATATACAAAAAATATATATACATCAATGCATAGAGCACCACTCATGGTTCCTCTAGAGAACCACCGCCTGCTCCACCCTCAGGCAGTGGCGGCCCACCACCACCTGCCCCTCCCTCAGGCAGTGGTGGTCCACCCTCTATCGGCCCCTCCTGCCCCGACGACAGTCATCCGGTCATCGTAGCACCAACCACTGCTGCTCGTCGTACTATGCCCTGCCATGGTAGCGAAACCCCCACACACTGCTCCAGGATACCCTCATCCTAGATGCGAGACCATATGCCCTCAGGCACATCCTGTAACACCACCTCTAGACGATGGCGTATGTCCTCAATATCCACTCTGGTAGCCGTTGGAGGAGTGTGTGATGTCCCAGCACCAGGTTCATCAAACCGACGTCTCCTCACTGCCCTCTCCGACTCAGAAGGTCACACCGCGACGTCCTCACGTCGACGTCTCTCTCCCCATGACAGTCTCTCTGGCTCCTGACGAGCCGACGCTATCTGCAACTCCACCTCGCGCCCGCGAGGTGCCACATCTGCACATACAAACCAACAACCGATAGTATCAACATCTATATCATATACATATGGCATGATATCTCAAAAAACACAAAAACATACATATCAACATCATCAATCAACATACCTCGGTGGTCAAACACCTCCCTTGGAGGTAGCACCATGTCTGGATCCTCCCGGAAGTCCACCCCGACATAGGGGTATTGTAATATCACCTGCGACATCTACCGCCATACCTGTGTCACCTCTGCAGTGAAGAAGTGGCCACCCTCGCCACCACCATGGCGAAGCAACACCGTCGACCACCACCTCAGCCGCGGCTCTCGTGCCCCGGGCACACCCAATAGAATCCTAGGACGCAACATCGACACCCTCTCTAGAAACTAGGCCACCAGGATGGACCCAAAGGAAAAATCTTCCGTATCCGTGGATCAACAGTGGTCCAGCTGCCCAAACATCTTGGAATGCAGTGTTAGCCCCCAGGAAAAATGCTCACCGACCAACACTCTCTCCATCACCATCAGCTGGCCACTGCTGATCCGCTGCTTTGCTAGTGAACCATACACTCTCACAATCATCGCTTCTATGCAGCAATGTTCTAGGGCATCCATCGCCCCGATGCTCACAACTGTGCCAGACATATAGTTCGATCCTGAACAATATCTTCAGCCCACCGTCGCAAGCGGTGTATCCCTAGGAAGCACTGGCTCCGCCAGTAGGGGTGTTCCCTAAAATGGGAGCCCAGTCAGAAAATACACGTCCTCCACTGCAGTGAAGGGAATCTGCTCTCCCCACACTATGAAGTAGTGCAGGTCCGGACTCCACATCCAGATAAGAAACTACAGGAGATACTCTTGTGCCCATATCAAGGGGCACTCAAAGAACTTCAGCAGCCCATAGGCTGCCAAAGTCGCACGTATGCCTAGCTCCTCAATAGCCACAGTGTCTCATAGCTGGGACCAATCTCGCTCTCGCCAACCAATAGGTATCGTGCACATAGCTCACCTGCACAACATAAAACCATCCTAAGTTAGCCACATGGACAGTCAAAAAATCCAAAAAAGACATGTTTTACACTCATCAACCTTGCCTTCACGGCACGGTTGTTTAACCCATAGGCGCGCACACATGTGTGCGTGTAGACCCCACAGGCGTGCACGTGTGCATGCCTGTTCACTACACAAGCGTGCACGCATGTGCACCTCTTCATTACATAGGTGTTCTCTCAGGCACGCCTATTCACTCTATAGGCGCACACATATGCGCACCTATTCAATCGACAAGCGCACCCATATGTGCACCTGTTCAACCCCCAGGCGTGCACATCATGCACGCCCTTTATCCCCTTATCTGCGCTCCCATGCGCATCTATCCGGTGGATAGGTGCACACGTGTGCACGTCTATTACCGGATCGCCCATGCATGTGGGGCCCATACCCCCTAAACACCCCTGTACGACCCTCCATACAACCCCTGCTCAAAACATGAAACCCTAATTCTATGCAGGATGATCAGACCACTAACTTAACGCTCGCAGGTCCTCAATCCGATGCCTCATCCTCCCTGAATCTCACAATCTTTTTTGAATGCTTCTCATCCAATCACTATAGCAGAAAGTACAAATGAGGTGGCAATGTGGGCCCTACAACTAAATATAGGCCTTTTTTCCAAACTTCCACTCACCATTCTGGGAGCCCACGGTGTCCATTTCTCGATCTGTCTTCAGCCACAAGATCAACATCCCATCATCTACATCACAACAGTCCTTGGGCCTCTTTTCATCTTGAGCCCCCAGGGCACCATTTTTCATACCCTGATCAGGTATGCATGCGCATATTCACACTTATCAAATACATGCTCATATATTCAATTCTCTTCAGATATTTTTCACGTCGGGTATTTGGTTTTCATGTGTGCAGGAACTTGGTCATCATACATCGACACAACCCCTTCAGGTATATACTCAACACTAGCATGTAGTCATTCCCTCTGAATCTCACTTACATTTCCAGTCACACCCACTGACATTTACCTCTAGGATCCCCATGTCCAGCTCTGCAGTACCCACACCTCCATTTGCATCTTAGGTACTATCACCCGGTAGTACTCTTACCCACATGAGTTGTCCCATTCATAGCCCCCTTTGTCACTTCTGACACTCATGTTGTTTTTCAAAACCCTTTAGGGATGGGAGTCCCGATAGTCTTACATCATGTCGCGAATCAACCACATACTCCTTCTCCTCATTTTGCTAGCTTTCACAACAAACTCCTAGATTATCTCTCCACGGTTCTATGGTCAGGCTGCACCTCCACAGTAGCATGAACCCTCCATTTCATCCACAATTCATTTACCCATCTGCAAATCTCCCTTCATTTCACCTACCTCATACAGAAACTCACCAATGGGCCCCCCACTCTTCATCAGGCCACCCATATCACACTGGGGCACCCATATCACACGGGCCACCCATATCACACTGGGGCACCCATTTCTATATTTGTACACTTCTCCCCAATTATTCATTATTTATTGTACAAACGCCTTTATTTCCAGTCGTTACATTACCTTTTTCTCATCACCTTTGGTGACCTGCTTCCCTTTTTTTGGCCAACCGCAACCCATGTCACCCTTGGTTGGAGCACTACTTATCATCCACCCTTGTCGGCATCGTCCATATCTTCAGAGTATCCCACAGGCCACTTACCTGTGCCCTTTGAATTTGTTCACCTTGTCCCACCTCTGGCACAACTTATCCCCAGTCTTGTCGTCCCCCTGACACTTGACCTCATTGAACGATTGCGGCCACTTTGTATTTCACATATCCTCTAACCACGGGCAATCTTGAGTCTTCCTACATATTGACTTCATCCATGTACATCCTCCACTTCCTAACCTCACCTGGTAGATTTCACGAAGCCATCTGCTTCTGGGAGTCGCATCCCCCTTTTTTGTCGACATCAGCACAGTTTTCCAGAAGGGCGACAGTATCTTGATTTACCCCCTAATGAGAGATCTCAGACGGCACAGGGAGAAACACAATTTCTCCCTACAGTCACTGACCCCCATAACATTCGATGTCAACACTTTCTCATGTTACGGTGGGTCTTACTTTGCGACTAATGTAGTTAGTTCTTCCATTTGCTGAAGACCTCTGAACTTGGTTGGGCTATCAATGCCCACATAATCAGTAATACTTATTACTGTCATCACTACCTATTATTCAGAGTATGTTCATCCACATAATTGTCTTCTTCTTGGATCAAGACCACCCCCAAGGGCGCTGCAGTTGTCTACACCAACACTTCATTCCTCTTTTTTGAGTTACATGACACGAGCATGGGGCATGCCCGCCTCGTTTATACACAGTTTTCTTTTTTACACACCTCATGGAAGGTTAGGTTCTACCAGTTCCTTTTTCCCTCCAACAGATCGCTCTGGATGATCCCACTGTTTCTCTCTCTTACAACAAAATTCTCAGTAGAAGAAACATTGATGGATTTTGGCTATACGTATGCTCCTAACCTCATCCATCAGGGGGCATCTGTTATCACTGAAATTTCATCCGCACATGGTTACAAGAACTCAACATCGTCAAACAGTGATGAAGTCATCCATGAACCTGAATTAACACCAAAGAATTCATAAAAGGGTCAAAAACTATACAAAGTAGTGAAAAATTGAAAGGCGCTATGAAGACATTGGGCGCACGTTCACATGTGCGGAACAGGAACACAGAAATCGCGCACATGCGCACGATGCATGACTGTTATCGCAAAAATCCATGCACGTGCTAAACGACGCATTTATGAGAGTGGTCAGCCTCCCGCCCACTTATGGTTCAGCTCCCAAGCCTATTTGACCCTCAAATCTGGACTGGATTCGACTAGATGGCTGGTCAAAGACCTAGAAATGATCTAATTAGCCTCTTTTCACACTACAAACTGGTTGAACAATAGCTCGAAGGAATGCCATAAAAAGGCCATGGATACACTTCATTTTTCAAGGAATTCAAAGTAATGTTATGCTGCCACTATTCTCTTGGGTAGTCCATCCTTGTCAAGAGTATATTTGCACCATTGCATTGGGCAATCCACCTCACCCATTGAGTAGATTTGCAAAGAGTTCTTTCATCATTTTCCATTTTTCTTTGTTGTAAGAAGAGCTTGCTAGTGGGGGTCCAAGAGCCCTCCCTTGGAGGAAGAAGGGACTCATAGTCCCCTTTCTTCTTGGTGTATTCTTTCATTAATAGATCAAATCATTGGTGACATGGGTCTTATGGTGCCTTTTATTTCTATGTCCCTATGCTCATGAATTTATTTGTTATTGCATTTCTTAGTTTAATTCATAATTGTTGTTTTTTATTTCTTTCCTTAACTCTTTTCCTTGCAGCTGTCCTGCTCAGCAGACCCAAATGAGCTTGCAAGCACCTCTATTTTTCTCACTAAGGTGACGGAAGAGGCACAACACTAACTACTGGCCCTTTCGGCTACACCTGTGAAGCAGATGCAGTCTCACCCAAAGTAGCGATGGGGGGTTGTAGGATAGATATGTCTACAACCAAGGGAAATATCAAGTGGATCTAATACTAGAACAATATAGCATGCATATATCACTTATCAACTTAGATATATTCCACACATCTATCATATCTACCACAACAATGCAATAATAGTATATCAAGGCAAAAGAACACAACATCAATCACACACACAAGAGAAATATACGTGGTTCACCCTCTTTCTAGGGCTACGTCCACAAAAATGTGCTTTATAATGTATTAAGATGAAGCATCCAGTTCTTGTCTTCTCTCTTAGCTAGTAGATCTCTTTATTCTTCTCTCTATCTCCTCCCTCCCTGTGCACCCAACTGCAGGGTTGATCTTTGCACCCAGCTACAAATATTACAATACAGAAGGCTCTCGTACTCAACACTTCTTTCTCACACAATATTACTCACTCGATCACATAATGACAAAGACAACAACACAAAACCAACTAGATTGAACCTCATTTTCTCATGTAGGTTCTTATTTATACATTACAATATCTCACCGACATCCTGAGGCCGAAACCTAGGTGTCAAAAGCCTAGATACCAAAACCCTAGGTGTCTAAAACCCTAGGTCAACTTGGCCCACGTTTTCAGGGCTTCACCAACCCATCTTTCCTTCCTTCTCGTGCGATGCTCCAAAGCATCCAATGGTGGTTTTTTCGGCTTTCTGATTTTTCCACGATCCTTTTTCCTTACTTACCTATCATCCTCGATATTCTCATCCAACGATTTGATTTCTCAGACTTCGCTCCGTCTTCTCTGCTCTTTTGCTCACTTCGACCCAGTAAGAGTCACTGTGTCTTCCGTGAAGTTCACATTTTTCATTTTCTCCCTTGTTCTTCACTTACTTCTGTAACCAAGGGCCAACAGGACCTGATCACCTGTCTAGGTTAGAGTTAGGGGAAAGTGATGGAGTGGTAGATGATCAGCTCCCAGATGTAGATTTTTTTAGGATTGAGGCCATACTAGAATAACTGGAGGACATAACAATCTTTCTCAGTACAAGGGCCTATCCTGAACCTTATTCCACAACCTAGAAATGCCATATGGTTGTTAGAGAAACATATTACCAGCTGATCACTAGATGGTTGTATAAACTAGGACTAGACAACATCCTCAGACGATGTGTCCTAGATCATGAAAGGCATGATATACTTTGGGAGTGCCATAGTGGAGTTGCAGGAGGTCACGTAGGAGGAAAGGCTATGACACATAAATTTCTACAGGAAGGAATTTGGTGGGCAACACTCTTCAAGGATGAAAATGTATATGCTAGATCGTGTGATGTTTGTCAATGCGTGGGCAAGCCATCACACTGAGACAAAATATCACTAAAACCAGTTAGATCTCTACAAGGATTTGAGAAATGGGCAGTTGACTTCATTGGACCATTCAATCCCACAACCAAACATTCAAAGGCTAGGTACATCATTACCATGATTGACTACCTTACCCGTTGGGAAGTAGCAACAACTGTACATGACTGTTCGATAGATACTGCTGCCAGGTTCATTTTCGAGAATATCATTACTCGATTCGGATGTCCTAGGAGCCTAACCAATGATCAGGGAGCACATTTCATTAGTAGCACTATAGCAACACTCACAACAAAATTTTTGATTCAGCATCACAAGAGCAGTCCATATCACCCACAGGCCAACGAAACATTTGAAGCCTTCAACAAAATCCTAGAAAGAGGACTAACAAAGGTCTGCTGCACAAACCAGGAGGAATGGGATGACCAAGTTCTCACTGTACTATGGTCTTACAGAACAACCACAAAGAAACTCCACAGGTACACATCGTTCCAATTGGTTTATGGGAGAGAGGCAGTGGTGCCTGCAGATTTCATCACTCCAAGTTTGTATGTTACCCAAGTCACATGCATGACATAAGAGGAATCCATTGCGCAGAGACTTATAGAACTACAAGAACTCGAAGAGACCATATTTCTAGCAAACTTTCATCAGTTAGTTGAAAAATCAAGAAAAAAAGATTAGCATGATAGGAACATTAAGACCAAGGTATTCATGCAAGGAGACAAGGTGATACTCTATGATAGTTGGTACTAGAAGCATCCTGGAAAGATGCATATGCATTGGTTGGGACCATTCTTGATTGCGGAGATCCGACCCTCAGGATCTGTCAGAATCATGCAACTAGATGGTGTGCTGTGACCAGGATGGGTGAATGGCACTCACATGAAGCCCTACTTGTCTCAAAAATGAGAAAGAGGGACTGTCGCTCTAGTCCAAAAGAGCTTGTACAATAGTTATATTTGAGTTTTCTGAAAATTTTGTAAATTCAGTAATAAAGTGAATATGTGCAGTGTTGCGCCATGACACATAGTTCATTTTCTGATTAAGTGTTGTTTGATATAGAACTAATGACTCAACAATGCATGATCCAAATCTTAAGAAATTCCATTAATTACAATCATTAATATGACACGGACAAACTTTGTGGCCAGAGAAAGGATAAATTCGAATACGATCTAAAGCCATATGCCACACGAACCTAGTCTAGACACAACCTTTATTGCCATTTTGGTACCATGTCTGAATTTCGTTAAGCCATAAAGTCGCTTTATGCAAAGATTCCATCGACGTTCGTGTCGAGATACCCGCCCATCAAATGAAAAGGTCTGAAATCAGCCACGTCCCTATTCCACTCATGCAAATAAGTAAATGCCAGAATCGCCCGATAGGATTTACCTTGTTAAACTGTCTCGTTGGACAAATCAGATCTCGTTGTGTCCATAAAATCATTATGAACAAAAATTACTACTAAAATTTCCATTAAGCCAAGTATAAGGCCCTGAGAACTCGCATGCGAATGCATCGTTTCCAAAAGAAGCATAGCCATTTCCGAATTTAGTAGAGTGAACCAGCCTGTACCATTGTGAAATACACAGTCATTAGCTTGCCATAGAAGTCTGAATGTCAAGATCCATAGCCAACCGAAGTGCCATGTCTAAAGAAGTGGTACCAGATGAGCCCTGTGACCCCCAGGTCGAGGTCGTGGGCAATATCAAAGGGAAAGTGGAGCATGTTAAGCTCCTCGACCTTGACCTCACAGATTCATTCTTGTTCCCATAGATGAACATAGATGTCTTTTCAGAGATGGCCCTGGATGGAATCAGAGGTATGAAATTTGTGCCAAAATAAGACTTCATTAACATATTCAATTCAACCATCATGAACTTGAGAGACCTACCAGTCTTTTGTACCACGGGTGAGATTGCGCGGTGCACGAAATTTTTGATAATCAGGGTGCATGACATAAGTCTATGGTTGGATAAGAGGTATCCAATCCATGTTGAAGGCATCCAACAACTTACTGGACTATCCTCCTAAGGAGAGGATGTTGAAAGGATTCCAGGGTCTCGGTAAGCATGAGAAAAACAAAGGCGAGCTTAGCTTGTACGAGAAATTCAACACAAAGAGGGGAGGACGCACAATAGTAATTGAACCAATACTACCAAAGACAGTCCATAATGGCTGTTACATCATAGCCAGCAAGGTTATGAGATCATACTATAAAGGAGAATTCACTCTAAATGCATTATCAGTCGTCGACTTTTGCACCAATGGAGCAGTGTTCAATTGGTGTAGTTACCTGCTGGAGGAACTACTAATAGATTGTGAGGAAGCGCAGGAAAAGGGAGGAACCTTCACTTATGGATACCTACTTGTGGCATTCACAATGTTCAAATGGAAGCCACCGATGGGCAGACAACCGAAAATACCAGATAAGGGCCGCATGGCGAAGATGTTCGAGCCATGGTAGTCCAGACTAGACTCGGAGAATACAACCTTCAATGCCACAACATTTTCTAAATGGTATAATGGTCTGGTAGATGAAACAAAGAGGTTGTGTATCCCACAGGAGCTCCTCAACTACAATACGAGAAATATCGCCTTCAGCATGAACTGACACCATACATTTGTCTGGCCGAGACATGTCAACAGGGAACATTTCTACATAAGGATGCTACCATTCTATTTGGACGAGGAGGCCTTTGAAAATGAAGTCATGTCATGGCTAGGAGTCAAACATGACCCGAGTAAGTCAGGGATGCATTACATTTTTCCTGTGGAGCTGTTGAAGAAAAAATACAAGGAAGCAGGAGAAGGACTGAGCTCAAGCCCGGAGCTGAAGAAACCAGACGCTTTGGTACAATTAGACTCTAAGGAAGAAGAAATACAACAGTTAGAGTGGAGGAAAATACTGACCATCTGTTAGCTTCTAGACGATGTCGTGTTGTTAGGTGCATATGTTAACCAGATCTTGGGTGTTGTTTTCAGTACCGAACCATTGGTGAAGAGGCCTAGAATCGAGGTCTCACCGAAGAAACCTCTGAACCCCTAACCCCTTGCATCAGCCACCCCCTGCACCCACACAATGGTCAAATCCACCACTATCATTTGATATTCAGGATGACCTGGAGCTTGAAACATTGTCATCTACATTCATCACTGAGCACCCTCCATCACCACCACCACCCCAATAACCAAACCCCGCCACGACCAATCGACATCAGAACATAACCCCAGAGTTGATGCAGCTTGATCAACTAGAGATAGTGGAGAAAAGACTCCCATAAATAACCCGAGAGTAACCCAAACCAGCATCATAATTTTTTGGTCCAGACCCCAAAGCATTAGAGCTGAACATGAAGTTGAATGATTCGAATCCAAACACCTAGGAACAACATATTGAGTCTTCAGTGCAAGAAAAAGACACTCGAACTAGAGAGGAGATGGAAGCTAAAAGAAACCAATAAATCACCTTACCATCCAAGGGTGAGGGTGCCCAAGAAATCAAGGTGCATGAAGCAGAAGCACCGGAAGAGCCGGAGATACCAGATGTTCACAACGAATCAGAATCAACAAATGGGCAGGATACAACATTTGCACGAGAACAAATGGAGTGGGTTCTCTAGAACCGTCAACAATGCACAGAATTGATGCAACTCTGCATAGCCAAAACATAGGTTCTGACTATTTTTCCCACATCACTAAGGTTGAGGATCGCACCAATGCCACCAACAAAGGAGGAGGTAGAAACTTTCTTGGACCATTCAACGGCTAGTGGAATTTCACTGCAGACATGAGCACCCAGCGATGCAACTCCTTCATTTGTCGACCTGGTACAATGTCCAGCAACACATTTATTTGGACTAATTCGAGCATCAACGGACCAATTAGAGAAAAGGCTCCAGGAGGCTGAGAGATCCTCCGAGGTTGCAAGGATGGAAGAGTTCATTGCACAAACATGCATAATGCAAGAAGCACATGAAAAAATCCAAGTCCAGCACAAAATTTTTGAAGCCTGGCCAGAGATTCAGATGGTTGCACCTGACCTACCCGAAGCTGACGAGGTAGGCGAGCCAGAGCAACAGATTGAGCTGCTATAAGAAGCATGGACACAACTTGCTACTCATGCCAAGCAGCTGGAAGAAACGCTACAACAGGTCCATCAGTAAGGAGAGCAGCAGCCTCAACAGCTACAGGAGCAGATGCAGAAGACAATATTGCAAGGTAACAACACTCAATCAACACTGCACAAGAACACATCGGAATGCACCAAAATCTTCAGGTAATTTAGCGATTGGATGGGCATCATCACTCGACAAAACCAAGTCCTGGAGGAGGTGCACACAAATATCCAAGTGTTGAATGAGGAAGTTGCAGCCACAATGGACCCCATGGAGAAACAATAGAAGTTTGACCAAATCCAACATGCCGATAGTGAACTGAATACACTCTTTGAAGCACAATCTGTAGCCAAGAAGGAGTTGCGTGAGTTTCGACCTGTAATTCAGAAATCCTACATGAAAATTCATCAAGTTGATGAAACAACAGATTTCGAGTGGAACTCATTGGTTGCGGCCAATCCAAAGGAGTATAGCAAAGAGACGACCCAACAGTTTCTTGCAGAGGCATCACTCCTTGCTCGGAAATGGCAGGACAATGTTGGAAGCTTTCAAGGAGTGAAGCACCGAGCCTTAGAGTTGGCACCAGAGTTGGGCCCTTCATTTGAAGGGGTAAAAGAAGAGAAAGCACAAATAGAAGAGCCCAAAGAAGGAGAAAATAAGGACAAGGGAAAACAACAGATGCTCCTGGAGGATGTGAAAGAACCAAGCGCTTGACTTGAGGGAGAGTCAAGGAGTGTGGTTGGAGCCTGTTGGGCCCTTCATTTTAGGATAAGAAATTGCACAAGTTTTGTCTGAGCATGAGTTGAGCAAGATTTATTAGAGGCCTACAGAAAGAGCAACATAAAGTAGTTGCGAAAGTCAGTACAACGCCAACTAAACAACAAACAGTTGCAACAGAACAAGAAAGTTTGCAAGCCGAGAAGGAAGACATAACCCAGCTTATATATAGGGATGAACATAATTGTAAAAGAGTTGTTAGTTTGTTGGTTGGTTTGGTTCGGTTAGTCGGGTTATTTGTTGATGATAGTTGCAAGTCAAGAAAAGTAAAGTCTGAGTCTATAATGAATGGGATCTATCAGTTTGAGAATTGGAGCTCTGCGACATGAGTCTAGAGCCAAGATTTTGTACAACGCACTACTGTGTAATTCTAATTCTATAATCAGAGAAAAATTATGAATATAATATGAAAAAGGACCTAAATTTTCAAATATGATGTGTCTCTATGTGTTTACTTATGCATTACAGTATTTCCTTATGGCTTATGAGTTCTATTTGATGGTTCTACATTTAATTGCTTGCTAGCAATGTAAGTAGGTTCGATTCTTACACATGTATGTTTTAGATCTGCTCATGTCTCTTGTGCATGATCAAGAATGAGTCTTGAAGGCTCTATGGATTCTCTTAAGTCTTATCCCTACCCTTCCTTATCTATCTGTCTCAGTAGTGCTTCGGGTGAGACTTCTTCTCTTCAGAGGAGATGAAAATGCCAACGCTCTAGACTACATGGTACCTTTTGTTGGTAACCTGAGAAGAACCCTGGTCTGATCAAACTTGCGCCAACAGGACCCTTCAACGCCCACTCAATCTTCTACCTCTCAAACAAGACAACTAGTGACCCCTCCAATAGAGGCATGTACCAATGAATACAAGAATATTTCCTCTCTATCCCAATTATAGGAGATGCAATCCCCTACAAAAAATACAACTAACCCTCCTCCTCCAAAAAATATTGAGACTTCCCAAATCAGTCTTCATAATCAAGTGCATTGGAAAAATCATGCAACCGAAGAAGAAACAATTCAAGATATATTGAAACCCTCTTTAATCCATCTAGATAAAGAGAACAATTAATGATATCAGGTGACAAGGGAGAAATAATAAACAATCACAGTGATTCAAGATCCAAAATAGGAATGGATAGTTGTGGCTAAGAAGAAATCACACCCTCTACTCCAACAATTGATGATGACAAGAAACCATCAACGAAACTTATTCTAACCACGCATTGCTTCTCAATTATCTTATGCTCTCAATTTATTTTCATTTGTCCATTTAATTCAGGTTTTGATAGATCTACTAGGAAAAAAAACAAAGCCCGAGATCTGCTGGTCTCCCAACTTCTTCTAAGTTAGGAAACTCTCCCCATTTCATGATTCATTTTACCGATTATGATTCTTTGTTGTACAATTTGATTGCAGTATTTTTAATTCAAATATTAACCATCACTATGAAAAAAAAATAAAAAATCATCAGATTCACTTAAATTATCAAGGTGCCTCATTTTCGAGAGTGATAATTTTATAAACATAAAAATATTGTTGTTGAAATATATATGTATATGTTATGTTTGTATACTTGAAATATTATACTCAATCGTATTTTATATTCCAACTTCTTGCATCTTCTTAGACACACACACACACACACAATGTTTGTGTATGTGTAGTATTGTTATAACCCTAAAATTCCCTACTCATGCATACATGGCATTGGCCTTCTTGCTTGCATAATTTGTCAAATCACTGCTGATGAGCTCTACTTAAAAAAAAAAATTTTAGAGCATGTACCTACCCTGCTTCACTACTACCCGCATACATACGCTTGGTTCATGCTAGTCAACCCATGTACACATGCTTGTTGCACACTAAACAACTCGTGTATACCTCCAAAAGTTGCAAAAATTAAAAAGTTGTAAGGAATTCGGTGAAATTTATGGGCTATTGGAGGTTTCCCAACCAATTCACCTGCTATAGCCCATCCCCCAACTGAATAACCATCCTTTTTTCATATAAAAGGAGGTATTGGGGTCTCATTCCACAACCAAGCATTAGAACGGTGAAACTCTTCCCAATTTCCATTCCCTTCCTTGCCCAAGCATTTGCAACCTTTTGTGATTTATTGCCTCAACATTCCCTCTTCAACCCCTTTTCTTCTATTCAATCCATTCCATTCTCTTGAGGTGATTAGTAGATAGTGAGAAGAGGCTTATGTTGAAATTACTAAGACAACTGAGAGGGGGGGGTGAATCAGTTGTTATTGAGCGTAAACAATTTTAAGTCTATTAAAACATTCTTAATCTTTCTTCAAGTGATCATCAACATTATACAGTGTATGGATAGTAAAATTAAAGAGCATCAGTCACACATAAGGTATACACAGAGACATATTTTCATGAGGAAACCCATAAAGGGAGAAAACCTCTTCTTCTTCGAAATGATAGGCAGTCTTTTAAGTGCTGTACATCATCTATAATTGAGCACCAACTCAATGTGAGGCTGCTACCTCTGTTTTACAAGCTGCAACTTGTTTGAGAGCATCGAGTCTCTTGTTTCTCTAGCACCCACTAAAAGGAAGCACCAACTCCCCTAATGTTCCAGCACCAACTGGATGGGAGCACCAACTTCCAGTTACACAAGCTCCAACCTGTATAACAGAGAACACTTGTTCTCCCTTGCACCACCCTGCCACCCTGGTTTCTTTGGCTACAACCAAATGGAAGCTACAACTCCCTATGTTCAAGCTCCCAATTGAACCTCTGAGGACAACAATCCTCCATAGCACCTCCCAACCACCCTGGAATATCAATGAATAAATAAACAGACAACTACACAGATAAATCAATTCTTACCAATCTTTCTTTGTTTTGTAAATCTGGTCTTCTTCTAACTTTTCTGCAATTCTTCTCTTCCTTTGTCTGTTCTGCAAATCTGCTCTGCTTTAACTTGTTCTGTCATTCTACTCTGCTTCAACTTGTTCTGTTATTCTGATCTACTTCAAGTCTTTTCCTCATCTGTTACTCTTCTCTGAGTTTTATCTCACATTGCACATATTCTCATTCTCACATTGCGCATCCTATGATTTTCCCTTTCTTACAGTTTCATTCATTTTTCATCCAGAACAACCAACCTCTCGCATAGTCTGTATATTTTTCTTTTATACATCCACCCATGACGGTTCCCCTTCATATCCTGAGGAAAAATAAAGAAAACCATCCGAGCAACTGAAACGCCAACCGATCGGCAATCATGAGTCTATTTCGCTAACAGATTCGTAACTGAGGAGTTAACTGTAAGAGAGAACAGTAACCCTTCGATCATATTCCAGTTTATATGCTCCGTTGGATGAAATTTATTAACATTGCCTTTAAATCGAGTTTTGGCATTTCGACAATCCTGTGGCCAAGTGTCTCAACACTTCATGTTGTGATCTCCGAAGTTTCGATACAGAGATTTTCTACTCTAGCTCCTTCCCCAATATGACCAAGGCTATGATCAATTTCTTATGCAAAAAGTGCTTCTCGTGAATTCGCCTTTCTTGAGTCTGGAGATGAGGCATCTCGACTCTCCAAGTCGCGATCCCCAAAACCCCAAGATGGAGCTGAGATCAACGGTCCACGATCTCGATGAATCTACGGTCCAGATTTCATCGTGAATTCGCATCTCACGATTCCTTCCATGGAGGTCCTTATCACTCCAAGTCGCGATAGGCAAAGCTCCAAGTTGGAGCTCAGATCAACGGTCCAAAAAACATCATGAATTGACAGCTGGGATAAAATCGTGATTTCGCATATTGCGATTTCGATGGTTTTGTTTCTTACCTCTCCAAGTCGCGAGTCGCGAAACTCCGAAATGGAGTCAACGGTCCAGATCACACGTTGATCTGACGGCTGCGATTAAATCGCGATTTCGCATATCACGATTTCAATTGTCATATTTCTTGCCTCTCCAAGACGCGAGTCGCGAAACTCTGAAATGGAGTCGACGCTCTAGATCAACCTTGATCTGACGACTGCAATTAAATCATGATTTTGCATATCGTGATTTCAATTGTCATATTTCTTGCCTCTCAAAGACACGAGTCACGAAACTCTGATATGGAGTCGACGGTTCAAATCAACAGTCTCGATCAACACTTGATCTGACGGTCATCAGGAACCTGCATACAGAAAAATAATTTGCGATCATCCTCCTTGAATTTCAAAATGTACATTCGCTCAGGGGTTTCCTGGACCTTTTCAAATATAGCTTCATCTGGAAATACAATTTGATCAACTTCTACCACATTACTTGTTTGATTAAGACATTGAAAATGTAACAAACCCTCATCTCACCTAGCTACATGAACAAGTCCTTTCCGAGTATCTGGTACAACTCGTGTCCCCTCCAGAGACATCATTCCAGCCCAAAACTCCAGCATGATCTCTTGATAATTGAATTGGATGATGCATTACAGCATATAGAATATGTTATGACCAAACCCTACAAACCCTTCCTGCAGCATCTTCTCATAATGCCCATCTATTTCATACTTTCTATACTCATGCCATCTACACTATTGTACTTTTCCATCAATGAAAAGTATACAAGCATGCACTGTCTATTAAAGATTTGCCAACAGCTTATTGAAGGTGCACTTGGAGCATTGCAAAGAGGAGCCTGGACCAGGTTCGTGAAATGGTGGCCTGCAAGGATTGTAAGTTTCAATATTTGTTTAATGAATAAAATAATATCTTTTCCATGTCCCAAATGATGATGTTTTGTGTCTTTTCTTTGATTTATACATAACATTTGATATCTAACCCTAATTTATGAATAGAAATAACATGTTTGTAGTCTTGTTTACCTAGTCTTGGATGCAAGTCAGCTTTGGGAGGAGACTTGTAGCCTCTGGAGATATAGAGCTTGAGGAGATCATCACCAGACGTTGGATAAAAGGTACAATTACAGATCTTCTCTTCCATTGCTTTCTTTTCATCTATTTTGGTATGTTTGGGGTAGTGTAGAAACTAGATTGACTTTTAGGAGGTCATTTTCTCTGTCTATACCCTAAACCCTCGTACAGTTATAGGGGGACTTTCCCGCTAGCAAGTATTATGGTCAATCATAATATTATATGCCTATGTGTTGCAGGTCAGAGATTGTAGAGTGTGAAAATGCTCAAGAATCCATATTAAACATTTTTGGAAAGAAATCTTGATTGTATGTGTAGATCCATTTTAAGGATGGATTTATTATGTTCCGAGTTTTTGTGTAGATGTGATATAACATATTTCCATGCATCAAAAGCTAGGAATTCATATTAGGTTTGTAAATAATAATAATAAAAATTATTCTAATTTTAAACATTTATTATTTTTATGTTAATATTTGATCTTTAACTTTGATATGTTTGAACTTTTAATGATAAATATTCAAGGATTATATTCAATGTTTAACCATTCCTTTGTCATAGAATATATATTTATTCGGTTGATATATAATATTTGGACTGGAACTAAGTACTTCTAACTCCCATGTATATTAACTGATGGAAGTTGTTTTTTCCCAAATATCAATCCAACCAATAGAGAAATGGAGAGGATTTTATAGACATAAAAGCAATTCTAAGACACCACAACATGAGTGTATTAAACTATTGTTTCACACATACACATACACATCCACATAACACATTCCATAAAGTAGCAACAAAAGGCCAAGAAGCATGCATAGTGGTTGGAGACTCTTGGAGATTATAACAATGATAACTTATTTGCATCATATAATGGGTTCAAAGGCACTTATTTTATTTCTTACTCTAATGTATCTAATTCTTTCCTCCTCTTCATCCCCTAAGGGAGTCACCTGACATAAATACTAGCAATAGAGGGTTATCACTCATGGATCATTACGATGTAACTCCTAATTCATAATTGTGTCAAATTGTGCACCACCACTCTAGGCATCCATCCTCTTTTTTACTCTGGATTATCAATATTTTACCTCCTCTTCATCGCCACATATGATTCCTCTAGAGAAAACATTAACAGTGGAGGGTTATCACCAATGAATCATCGCTATGTAACTCCTAAATATTAATTGTGTCCAAGTGTGCACAACCACTCTAAGCACCAATTTTTCTTCTTACTCTGAAGTCTCTAATTCTTTCCTTCTCTTCATCCCCCAAGGGAGTCTCCTAGCACAAACATTAGTAGTAGTGGGTTATCACTCATGATTCATCACTATGTAACTTCTAACTCATCAAGTCCAAGTGTACACCACCACTCTAAGAAATGGTTCTCTTTCTTACTCTGAAGTATCTAATTCTTACCTCCTCTAAAGAACACACTAATAGTAGAGGGTTATCACCCATGAATCATAACTATGTAACTCCTAATTCATAATTGTGTCCAAGTTACACCAACACACCAAGAATTGATTCTCTTTCTTACTCTAAAGTATCTAATTCTTATGTCCTCTCCATCCCCCAAAGGAGTCCTCTAGTGCAAATACTAGAAATATAAGGTTATCACTCATGAGTCATCATTGTCTACACCATAACTCTAAACAATATCTCTAAGTAATAAAATGGTTCAAGTTTATTTATAGAAACAAAAGAAGCTTGATCCTTTGAAGCCTTATTATTTGGGGGCACCCAAAAGGGATTCTTTAAGTTTTCATTTTTTGATATATTCAAGAAGGTTTATTATTATTCAAGAAGGATGATAATCATTTTCCTTTCATGCATGGAGTTTCCATGTGACCTACAATTAAAAAAATGATTCATAATTCAATCATTTTGTTTACTATGACACTTCAATATAATTCAATTACAATTAAAAAAAACCAGGGGTGATTTTAAGGATGGAAATTTATTTTAAAATGTAGAAACCTTGGCGAATCTTACTAATCCTTCATATGCCAACTATAAATCATTGACAATATTTTTGTAAAAATATTCAAATTTCTAAGGATTTTATATAGTTTTTATAAAATTTTGGTGATTTGTAAGGTAAAATAATTTTATCCTATAGAATTTGGGTGAATCATTTTTAAAATAGTGAATCTCGTTTTTGGAAAAACCATGGAAAATTAGCCGATGAGCGAAATTTAGCCCCTAAAATCATCCATGCAAAGAACAATTCATAATTTAATCGTTTTGTTTACTATGACACTTCAATATAATTCGATTAGGAACATCTTTGCTCAAATTCACATAAACACATATATGGGAATAAATTGAATATGTCATATTATCATTATAAAAATCCAAGACAACAAATGCATTGAAAGCATCACCAATAACTACAAGAAATTTGATTTCCTTGTATTCAAAAGGAAAAGAGAGGTTGTTGGCTCAATTATTCATGTTGTTTATTTTATGTTGCTTAATGTATTGGAAACATGTGAATGTGATGTTGACTTAGTATTATTTTGTAAGCATATAATGGATGTGGATATTTCCTAGAGAGTTAATGCATTATTTTGAAATTAGATGTTGAGAGTATGCTAAGCATTTATAGGCAATGGAACAAGCATAAAAATTGCTTGGAAATTGAATATTATTATCAATAAATGATGGAATAGTGAGTTTGTTGTTGTTATTTTGGTATTATGTTGTGTGTTTAGGAGTTTTTACGAATATGTATTCACTATAACAATTATATGGAAAACTTGTAAGTTCGGGTTTGAGTAAACCAAATCTATCCCCACTGAATTTTAGAACTTGCAATGGTCACTATAATGTATGAAGATATATGTTTTTGTGTTATCAAAATGTCACTACTTATTTCTTCCATTTTGGATGGTTTTCTCATTCTAGTTAACATTAAACACTACTTTCATTATTAACATTTTATACTTAGACTAATGTTAATGGTGGGATAAATGTTGATATATTTAATGGTGACAATCTTTGATATCAAATTTGAGTTTGATTTAATTTTTCTTTATTAAGTTATGCATGATATGTGTAATTAAAATATTATGTTCTTTTCTTATAAAACACTAGCACTAATATGAACAAGGAAGTAAAGCCAAAAAAATTATCAAGAAGAGAAAAGTGAAGATGCTAGAAATGACAAGATTCTCTAGAGAAATCACATATTTGTTATGCATGGTGTACAACTTATTTGTATGATTTCTTTAATTAATATGAAATAAGAAGGATAATGGAATGAAATTGTGAAATTTTCTTAATACCTAACCTAATCAATGGCTAGTTCCTTCTTTCCCATAACATGATACATATATTGCACTTGCAAGCTAAAGACATGACTAAAATTCACTTGTGACCCTAGAGATATGTCCTTAAAGTTAAGAAATGAATACAAGTAACTTCTGAAAGTGGTGATTCCTTAAAATTCTTACCAAATCGCTCAAGGGTGAGTCTTTGGAAAATATGCAATGCTTATCTTTTCATGCCTACGTGCAGTTGAAAACGTTGATCACAACAAAAAAAAACCAAAATCATATGCATACATGGGAAAGTAGGGTCTATACAAAGGCATGCTTGTGATTATGGTTTTTTGTCCTTGCATTTGTGAAAATAAATGTAGTCAAGGGCAAGCCCTGGGTGAATTTGATGGAATAAATACAACACGCATAGCTTCTTCCCTAAACAAAACTTTCTTAGTGTATTTATATTCCACTGTTATATATAAAATAGAGAAATGATTAGTTTCTCGTGATCACCAAAATATTTGTTCATTCCATCATGAATAAATTTTCCTCCACAGTGCAAGTTCATTTCATCATGAATTATAACTCTTTAATGATCAATAAGATAGAAAAAAAAATTAAATCTATTAAAATTTAGATTATGATGTTTCTCAAATTTTAATAATTTGATTTTCAATATAACTTTATACCATTTGACATTAATATCATTGAAATAAATGAAATAATAAAAATTTTATAATTAATAATAATAATAATAATCTATTTTTAAGGTCACGACCAAGCCATACACCAAATTGGTGTATGGGACATTGTTGGGCGCAGGCCAATTTTGAGGAAAAGCCATTTTTGAAAGGTAGAGCTTAATAAGGAAAAAAATAGCTGGCAGGAAAAGAAGCACGTGAGATGAAAATCCACATACAAAAGAAGAGAGCATGCAAGGTGCGCATCCAGGAAAACCTAACCTTGTTAGGGTTAGGGTTTTTGTAAGAGATTGTAACAGCTGATGAGTTGAGAATTAGTATAAATAAAGACCTAGGAGGTCTAGGTCGGGGGTTCGTAGTTGGTCAGTTGGTTTTGGATGTTATTGTTGTTTAATAAGTTTTGTAATGTTCAATGAAGGAAACTACAGTAGGATATAATACCAATTTTGTAAGTTTTTGAGTTGTAGGAGAGTCAAACAACTAGATCCCGAGGGTTAGATCCTAGGATGAGGATCCTAGTGCGATCTAATCATCCTCACAGGGATCGTGGAATCTGTTTGTGATTGGATGATCATAAACTATAGTGTGCATGACACCATATATTATAGAACCATAATAAAAGAGCCTAAGAGTCAGATATTTTTGGATGTAGCCTAGGAGTGGGTGAACCACGGTAATATCTATGTTATGTGATGTGATTGATTGCATGTTTCCCTTCTGCAAGTAGTTAGAATATGAATGGATGAATGGATAATTCTGTGAGATCTTTTATATGTTAGATCTGGTAGAATGCATGCATAGATTTATCAGATGAATGAATATTAAGAATAATAGAAAGAACAACCAAATCAAGGCCTAAGAAGATGAAATACAATCCCATATCCCCACTCTTTCCTAGACTTCAAGCATCTGAGAATTGCAGTCACCCATAGAACTATCTCGGGTGAGACTGCGCAGTACACTCTGTGTGTTGTGTTGCCTTATGTTTTACCAGGAGGGATGATAGTTTTAGAGGGATTTGTCGGAATATTTTTTAGATCTGAACCTGGGTTATCCCAATAGGTGGTTAGAGAAGAAGTAGCAACCAACAAATGGTTTCGTTGTTGGCTGGAACTGCATGGGATTGAGCAAGTGGAATCCATGAAAGAATCATGCAGAAAATGAAACTATAGAAGGGAATGTTCATACCATGGAATCCAACGAAGGCAGAGATCGAAATTTGGTTGAAAACAAAGGAGATAGAGTTTGTGTAGAAAGACAACAGAAACCCTAAAATAACACCACACAAATATCTGGACGAGTACGTGTTTAGTGATTTACATGAAGTATTTTTCTGTGATTTCCCGCATGTGTTGCAGGAGTGGCTATCGAGGTTGAAATACAACCACCCTACAAATCAAATCAGAGATATCAAATCGAATCCTGTGGATATTGTGCAGTTACAACAAGTTAACAAAAAATTCACGCACACAATATATTTCTGGCTAGACAGTATTGTTGCAAGATTTATCACAGAATTTGCAGTAGATACTGCGAAGTCTTACAATGGAGTAGAGAAAGAGTTCCTAAAGGGACCTAGAGGTAGGTATATCAGATCATTGTATACTTCCATCAAGATCTTACTGTATAAAAATGGTGTGATGACTATGGCATCAAACAACTAAAATTCCCTACGTGCATGGGGGAAGGGGGGAAGCACTGAAAAGAACTGGAGAAATGGAGGAAGATATGGATAAAGGAAAGAAGGAGGAGGCCTTGGACCCAATCATGATGGAGGAATATTAGATCAAGTGTATCATGGAAACAACTGGAAAAACGTGTAGTGGAGTACCCTACCAATATAAGATGAATAATAAGAAGAGAGCCATAGTAGATAGAGAGGGCTTGGGCAGCGATGAAGAAGAGGTAGAAGATCTTCGTGCTGTGGAGAAGATTCAGGAAATTCTTCACACAACATATGAAAGGAATACAAGAGGTTCAAGGGTAGGAATAGAAGGCATAACTCCTATCCATGTCAGTGTCAGTGTGGAACCCATAAACCCATGTGCAACTAATACACCAGAAAGAACACCATCATTTAGACAACTGAATTTTAGTGTAAGAAAGACAACAGGAAGTTCACCCAAACAAGGAGTAGTGAATGGAGGAGCCAGTTCATGAAGTAGTATTCAAGTATCTACACCGCTCATAGGTCATAGTTGATCACCGTTCAAAATGGTAGGACATAATCCCACCATTAGGTTACCCAAATTCAAGGGAGAAGCATCAGATGATCCTGAAAATCACTTGTTTATCTATGAGAATATTTGGGAAGAAAAGCAGATCACAGATGAGGATACAAAACTTGTGCAGTTAGCTATCATGCTAAGAGACCGTGCACTATACTAGTACATGAGCCTAGTTGTAAACAATCCACTAGGAACACCAAGGACGATTGTAGATGTCAGGAAGATACTGATAAATGAATTTTAGAAGCCTAGTTCATAAGACCAGTACATGAATGAGATGATTGAGATTAGACAAAAACTAGGAGAGTCTGTTTCAGATATTGATCAGAGGTTCAAATGATTGAAGGGAAAATTGAAGTATGTCATTACGGATATGCAACATAGACATCTCTTTGCGAATTCACTGCTACCACACCTGAAATACCTTTGAGGAAGCATAATTTTCAAACACAGGAAGAGACTCTACAAAAAACGCTACAACTGGAAGAGAAATAGTATTAGAAGATAGATCCAACAATAGAGGAGCTAAACGAGGATATGAAGAATCTCACATTCCAACTAAACCAAAATAAGAGAAAAGAGAAAATGGAAGTTGTTTGGTGTGCTGCATGCATGACAGAAGGACATTACAAGAATGAGTGCCCAAATTTCTCACAATACATGGCAACAGGGATATCAAATCCTTTTCGAATAGGAGGACCATGGTGTGAGATTTTTAAAACACATGGTTATGACCCATATCATTGTCCCATGATGCAGAAATATCAGACAGTACCTAAGAGTTCATATTGCAATTTTTTCAAATCAGGGAGTCATGATGACAAATTTTGTAGGAAAATGGACTTGATGTGGGAAATACTGTCAGAAACCTATAGGGTGTAGGCAGAAATGATGACAGGGAAATTTGCACCTCAATTTAACCAGGTACCACCTCCATACAACACTGTGCAACAAAAACACAACACTGCACAAATTCATTATAATAACACACAACCACAGTATACCCCAACAGTATAATTATGTGCCTCAATAAAATGCACCATGAGAAGATACATGAGGATACAGAGGTGGAGGACGAGGTAGAGGAGGATTTGGAAGATGCAGAGGTCCAGTAGTGTTCCACAACTACCAACATCCAGGACACTATGCAAGGGAATGTCCACTTCCACCTGTGACATGCATGTATTTTCGTGCAACAAATCATGATACAAAGGAATGCCCAACATTATTGGGAAAAATTCAAGAAAAGATAAATCATAACAATCATATTTTTTAGTTTATGTTTGCAGAGGTGAGGGATGATGGAAGAAATATCAACATAGTTACATGGAGAGGAGCTAAGATAGGAGATGGCATAGTACGACAGGATACAACACAACACCAATGGGTGAAGAAGAATAATGAACCACACAAACAATTCTATGTGGGGAAAGAAAAATAAATATTCAAGGAGACAAGACATGAGTTGTGCAAGCAAGACGTTGAATCTACATCAACCACGCAACACACCCAGAATGTACCAATGTACAAAATTCCCTCCTCAATGGACCATGCCAATGAAACACAAGTTGTAGAGAAAGTAAATACCATAAAGAATTTTTTGCAATCCCGTGTTAAGCTAATGAATGACCAATCATCTGTTATAATTTTGTAAAATATGTTAGAAAAATGTAACGCAAAATTAGAGGGGAAGTTAGAACAAAAAACATCCAATCAACTCTATATAAGAAGGAGGACAAGTAGGGAATTCAGACTAAATGCTAACATTAGAGATTTCAATATGGGGGACATGATACTAGATTTAGGCTATGAGGTAAATGTGTTACCCAAGAAGACATGGTAGTGTATGGGAGAGCCCACACTAGGCTATTCACCTGTCCAATTGAAGCTAGCAAACCAAAACAAATTTCTACCAATTGGGAGGCTTAAGGGTGTGATAGTAGATCTAGATGGAGTGCACACTAAGGTAGACTTTGAAGTAATAGAAATAGTAGATGGTACAACACCTTATCCAACATTTCTTGGCCTGGATTGGGAATTTGATAACTAGGCCATAATCAACTTGAATACAAGGAAGATGACATTCAAATCAAGAGAATACAGAGTCATTGCGCCATTAGATCCATCAGAAGGAGAAAGGTTTGTAGAACCCAATTTCTTAGACCTGGAGGAAATCAACCAATTATAGAGAACCACCACTTGTGAACAATATTATGTAAACCCAATTGCAGATGGAGTACTCAGCTGGAGGAGAATCACATCATGTGCTTCTGACTCATATACAGGGTTGGAAAATTAGCAGAAAACATTACATGAAGTATCTATTGGCACATAATTGATCAGACCAGGTTCCTTCTTAGGTAACCAACAAAAGGAACTGAGAAGTCTAGAGTGCTAGCATTTTCATATCCTCCGAAGAGAAGAAGTCTCACACGAAGCGCAACCAAGACAGAAAGACAGGGAAGGGAAAGGAGAATACTTAGGTGGGTTTCCATAACCTTCAAGATTCACCATGATCTTGCACAAGATAAACTAACTACAGAATAGATATGAACTCATTCATACTAGAAATAAAGACCCTCAAGTTGCAGAATCATTTGTAAACAGAGATAGCATATTGATCTTATCAAGCATAAAGAAGTTCTGTAAAGAGACAATTCATATGCATAAACACAAAATGACAAAGTAATTTCAAAAATTTTAGGTCCTTCTTCATATATTATCATTAGATCTTCTCAGATACAATATCACAGATATAAATCAGTACTATGTTACAACTTCTAACTTCAGGCTCATGTCATAGATCTCTATCTACCCTTTTTCCCATAACTGTATACAAATTACAATTACAGAACCTTTTCTCAACTACACCCAACCATATTCAACACTAATAGCCAACAATAACATCAAAAAACACAACCAACAATAGCCGACCCAACCCTTTTATAATAGTATGCATATCATATATAGGCTGAGTGGGATATTTTGGCTTTGGGCTCGCATGCTTTCTTGTTCTGTTGTAACTGATTTTGCCTTGTTGGTGTTGCGCTGTCCCTTTCCGCAACTGATTTCTATTTCTTTACTTGCTCCACTGTCCAGCTCTTTTGTAGCTTGCACAACTCATGTTTGAAAAAAAATGGGACTGTAGTCCTTCTTGCGCAATCTTCAACCCCCCAAAAAAGGGCTCAACAGGCTCCGAATACAAGCCTTGACTTGCCCTCGAGTAAAGTACTTGGCTCTTTTTGTAATGTCCCCACTTTGGGACATCAGGATATTACAAGATGTTATGATGACCTGAGTAGCCAATAGGATATTATAGAAAGTACAAGAGCTATTGAAGGATATTTTGGGGTCCAGCCTTCATCGCTCATCCAATTTCATCATTACGATCCATTCCACACAGATTGGCATTGGTTTCATTGCATTCTGACGATTTCCATGATTTTGAGTATTTTGAGCTATAGGTTAATTAAATGCACCAAGGAGGTCATTTTGGGCTCAATACTCGGAGGTACCTCTTAGTGTAATAGCTCATTGGAATTGGTAGGATAAACACTACAGGATAGGATGATCAGAAGTGACCTTCAGTGGCCAGGGAAGCCAGAAGGAGAGATAAGGCACTTTTCAGAGGTAAAAAGGTTAATTAATTAATTAAAGTGATTTAATTAATTAATAAAAAATTAATAAAATGAAAGTCACTTTGGAGAGACAAGTGAGAAATAAGTATAAAGAAGAGGCAAGGGCCTCTATTCTCTGATTCATTCATGTATGTTTATCATTTTGATATCTGGTTTCTATTTCTTTACTTGATCCACTGTCCAGCTCTTTTGTAGCTTGCACAACTCATGTTTGAAAAAAAATGGGACTGTAGTCCTTCTTGCGCAATCTTCAACCCCCCAAAAAAGGGCTCAACAGGCTCCGAATACAAGCCTTGACTTGCCCTCGAGTAAAGTACTTGGCTCTTTYTGTAATKTCCCCACTTTGGGACATCAGGATATTACAAGATGTTATGATGACCTGAGTAGCCAATAGGATATTATAGAAAGTACAAGAKCTATTGAAGGATATTTTGGGGTCCAGCCTTCATCGCTCATCCAATTTCATCATTACGATCCATTCCACACAGATTGGCATTGGTTTCATTGCATTCTGACGATTTCCATGATTTTGAGTATTTTGAGCTATAGGTTAATTAAATGCACCAAGGAGGTCATTTTGGGCTCAATACTCGGAGGTACCTCTTAGTGTAATAGCTCATTGGAATTGGTAGGATAAACACTACAGGATAGGATGATCAGAAGTGACCTTCAGTGGCCAGGGAAGCCAGAAGGAGAGATAAGGCACTTTTCAGAGGTAAAAAGGTTAATTAATTAATTAAAGTGATTTAATTAATTAATAAAAAATTAATAAAATGAAAGTCACTTTGGAGAGACAAGTGAGAAATAAGTATAAAGAAGAGGCAAGGGCCTCTATTCTCTGATTCATTCATGTATGTTTATCATTTTGATATCTGGTTTCTATTTCTTTACTTGATCCACTGTCCAGCTCTTTTGTAGCTTGCACAACTCATGTTTGAAAAAAAATGGGACTGTAGTCCTTCTTGCGCAATCTTCAACCCCCCAAAAAAGGGCTCAACAGGCTCCGAATACAAGCCTTGACTTGCCCTCGAGTAAAGTACTTGGCTCTTTCTGTAATTTCCCCACTTTGGGACATCAGGATATTACAAGATGTTATGATGACCTGAGTAGCCAATAGGATATTATAGAAAGTACAAGATCTATTGAAGGATATTTTGGGGTCCAGCCTTCATCGCTCATCCAATTTCATCATTACGATCCATTCCACACAGATTGGCATTGGTTTCATTGCATTCTGACGATTTCCATGATTTTGAGTATTTTGAGCTATAGGTTAATTAAATGCACCAAGGAGGTCATTTTGGGCTCAATACTCGGAGGTACCTCTTAGTGTAATAGCTCATTGGAATTGGTAGGATAAACACTACAGGATAGGATGATCAGAAGTGACCTTCAGTGGCCAGGGAAGCCAGAAGGAGAGATAAGGCACTTTTCAGAGGTAAAAAGGTTAATTAATTAATTAAAGTGATTTAATTAATTAATAAAAAATTAATAAAATGAAAGTCACTTTGGAGAGACAAGTGAGAAATAAGTATAAAGAAGAGGCAAGGGCCTCTATTCTCTGATTCATTCATGTATGTTTATCATTTTGATATCTGGTTTCTAGCTAGAGGGCCCATCTCTTGGGGGTTTTGAGGGTTTTGACTTAACAAATCCTAGAGGACGATTTAGTGGTGAAAGATTCCACCTAGCTTGTCCCAAGCTTGGTCTCGGAGATGCAATACTCTCCCACACCATTCTAGTTCTAGATATACTCAATTGCAAGAGGATTCTACATCAGTTATAGGTGCAGAAAGAGAGAGGGTGCACCAGTTGTGGGTTTCCAGCAAGAGGGGCATACCATTCATTGAGGGAGGATTTGATCTAGCTGAGGAGAAGGGATTTTGGGAATTCAAGGTATTAGGTTTTCCTTCTAGATACCATAACACCATTATTGGATTTTTTCAGAGGTATTCTTATGGAGGATTGATTTGCATTGAGGGTGGAACAATTTCCCTAAGAGGAGGGCACATCATTCTTTAGAGGGTGGATAGATCCAAGGGTCTAGCAAGTATTTTTCCTAGTTGAGCACTTAGGTTTTCATTTCCATGCCCCGATCTATCATTCTAGTGGATTGGTGGAGTTGTTCGAGGTCTCTAGGAGAGAGATCAAATTATCTATAGTTTCAGGCATCTAGGAGGGGGCACCATTCCTTGGAGGAGATTCAAATCCATAGGGTTTGAGAGGCATATTGGAGATTTGAGCACCTAGCTTGTTCTTGCAGTTGCCCGATCTACCATTTGGCATATTTACTGGAGTGATTGGACATCTTTGGCAGCAGGGCTGAATTGTTGAGGTCATCAAGGTTCTAGCAGGGCATGGCATCTTCTAGCTTGGGGGTTGATACTTCATACGACCCATATTCTTCTTGTATTGGTATTCATGGTGTATTAAGCCTTTGGAGGCTTATAGTATCTTCTTGGAGCATTTTGTAGCAGCTCTTATTGTGTTATTGAATCCATCTGTTGAGCCTTCCATATCAACATCTTCATTGTATTAGGTTCTTCTATTTATGAATAAAATCAGATCTGAGATGTTTTGGCTTATCTATCATATTGTTGATATTGCATATGGTTGAGGTATGTTCCATTACAATATATTCTTGTTTATTGCTGCAACACATATATAAATTCATCATCATAAACCTTAAGTCTGAAATCAAGAGGTCAATGTGCAAGTAAACACATACAAACAAGTAAATCAGCAAAGTGTTTGACGAAATGCCACAACCAGTAAAAGTTTTAAAAAAGACACCCAAAATCGTGATGTTCATGGCATGTTGGCTTGAGAACATTACACTTTCATGGCTTCTAGGAGTGCTTTCTTCTTTACCTTGTCCTCCTTCTCTGCTTTGATTTCATCTTCTACTTGTTCTTTCTCTTTTTTGGCCTCTTCAAACGAAGGGCCCAACTCTGGGACCAACTCTAAGGCCCACTTCCTAACTTCCTGGAAACTCCCAATTTTATCCTGCCACTTCCTGAAAAGGAGTGAGGCTTTGACGACAAACTATTGAGTCGCATTTGTGATATGTCATTTGGGATTGGATGCGACCAGAGAGTTCCATTCAGAGTTATCTATAGAATCTACCTGATGCATTTGTATATACACTGTCTAGAGTACAAGTCAAAATTTGTGCAAATACTTCTTGGTTATGGATTTCACCTCAAACAAAGAATTCAAATAATTTCCTTCTTTCTTTATTTGATCGAACTTCTCCTGTTGCTCCAGTAGATCCATGGTGACCGCAACTTCCCCATTGAGAAACTGTATTATTTCACACATGTCCTCTATAGTTTGGTTGTGCCTTATGATAATTCCCATCCAGTTGCTGACTTCTAGAAATATCTTTGTGCACTCGGCTATGCACTTGTTTAGTGATGCTTGAGCATTGTTACCCTCTAGCACTATTTTCTCCATTTTCTCTTGCAACTTTTGAGGTTTTTGCTCTGCTTCTTTTTGACTCTCCCGCAACTGTACTTCCATATTTTCTACACGAATGGCCAGCTGTGACCATTCTCCCTAGAGTAGCTCGATCTGATGCTTAGGCTCTCCTGCAGGGCTGGACTCTGGTATTTGTGGTGCTACTTTCCTTATTTCTGGCGAGGCTTCAAAAAGCCTCTCCTAGACTCTTTCTAGTTTCTTCTCCGCATGGATCTTGGCATATTGTTCCTGTGTTTTGCATGCTTGAGCAAGGAGTTCTTCCTCCCTTTCGAATTTTGCAGTCTTTTTTCCCTACTGGAGCCTCTTCTCCAGTTGATCAGTTGAGGCTCTGATCATTTCGACTAGTTGTGTTGTTGGCCACTGTGCAAGGTCAATGGAGGAAGGGGTGGCTTCTCTGGGTACTTGGACCTGCAATGTAAGTCCACTGGCCGTTGAATGCTTAGAAGGTGTCTACAACTCCTCCTCTCTTGTAGATGGTCCTGGCACAAGCCTCAACCTCAACGCTAATGAAAGGAATGTTAGAAAGTCTATTCTGGCAAGGAAAATTTGCAACAAATCTGTGCACTGCTGAGGGTTTTGGAGGACTCGATCCATTTGTTCCTGTAGTGATGTTGTGATTTGTCCTCAGGCTGTCTTAGGTTCCTTCTAAACCTATGGTATCTCCACCTCTTTTTGGACCTCAGCTTCCGGGGTTGCACTTCCAATAGCACCCTAAACCTTGGTCATTGAGGAAGTGCGCTAAGGACTTAGGAATTGCGGCTTCGTTCCTTCTTATATCTCTATTGACGATGGAATACCTTGAATTGGCACAAAGGGTATGATATACTAGCCCTGGGCTTCATGGTTTTGGCCAGTAAGTTCTAGCCTCTGTTCGAGTACTTTTGGGTTTGGACCAGTGAGTTCTAGTCTCTGCTCAGGTATCTCTGGGGGGTCCAACTGCATGGGTTATGGGTCGATGGTTTGGGATGGAATGGTGGTTCCCTGAGGTGGTGAATGGGGTTATGGTGGTGATGGAGGTTTCTCAGTGATGATGGTGGTGGATGGAGTGGTGTCAGGCTCATGGTCATCCTGGATGTCTATAATGTGGGCTGCTTAAGCCGCTAAGCGAGTGCAAGGAATAGTGGATGAAATGGGTTGGGGGTTCAAAACCTTTCTCGGGGAGATACCCATCCTGGGTTTCTTGGTAATTGGATTTGTGATGAATGAAACACTAAGAATTTCATTGACATCGTTAATTGTCAACATAGATTTCTCTAGAAGTTGCGGGATTATAGGTAATGTTCTCTTCTTGCGCTCTAGTGGCTACATCTCTTCCTCCTTGTTAGATTCCATATGTGTCAAGGATTCTTTCTTCTATACCTCTGGGCCTGAGCTTGATCCTATCCCTACTTCCTGACCTCTCTTCTTCAGTAGCTCTACATGCCAAAGGTAATGCATCCCTGACTTGCACTGGTTGAATTTGACTCTAGGACATGACATAACCTCTATGTCGAAGGCCTCCTCATATAAGTAGAATGGAAGCATGCACGAGTGGAAGTCCTCTCTATTGGCATACCTTGGCCACACAAATGTATGGTGGTGGTTCATGCTGAATGCTATGTTTCGCGTGTTGCAGTTGAGCAACTCTTGTGGAATGCGCAACCTCTATGTTGCGTTGAGAAACTTGTTTTACCATTTGGAGAATTACATGTTGTTGAAGGAAGTGTTCTCTAAGTCTGACCTTGAGTGAAAATGCTCAAACATCTTTTCCAATCACCCTTTAACTGCTAGCAACAATGGTCTTCCTGCGGATGGCTTCCACTTCATCATTACGAACACAAGAAACAAGTAGTCATAGTTGAAAGTGCCACCCTTATCCTATGCTTCCTCACAGGCCACCATGAGTTCCTCCAGTAAATAGATGCACCATTTGAAGACAGCGCCATTGGCGCAAAAATATGCCACTGATAGAGCATCCAGTGTACACTCTCCTTTGTAGTAAGATTGCATGACCTTGCTAGCAATTATATAGAAAACAGTCCT
>JASDQU010010268.1:35977-60975 GCA_032191745.1 Picea mariana | reverse complement strand
TCTGAAACTGCTCATATAAAATGGGCTCCCCCTTCTTCTTGCCATGCTTACTAGGACCCTGGAAACCTTTGGACACATCCTTTCCTTTGATGGACAATCCAGTAAGATGGTGGATGTCCTCTACATGAATTAGATATCTCCTATCCACCATAGGCTTATGTCATGTACTCTGCTGATGTGAAACTTGGCACACCTCGCAACTTCCCCAGTGGTGCCGAAAACTAGCAGATCTCTGAGGTTCATGATGGTAGAGTTGAACAGTTTAATAAATTTAGGTTTTGGCACAAACTACATGCCTCCCAACTCATCCGGAGCAATACTCCAGAAGACATCAATGTTCATATGAGGGAACAAAACTTGGTCTATTAGGTCAAGGTCGAGGAGCTTGATTTGCTTGACCTTTCCTTTGAGATCGACCACGATCTCGACCTAGGGGTCACATGGATCATCTGGTACTACATCCTTTGAAACATCACTTCTTCTCCCTGTAGTTCTCTCCATGGTGAGTCTGAACTATCAACAAATTCTGCAGGTGAAACAGGGATTAGGGATCGCAACTAAGGGTCGAGGGATTAAACAGGTTTTCTCACGATTTAGAATTCACAAATCGCTAAGCTCTCTCTGGAAAACAATGCATACTACATCGAGTTCACAGAACCTTATACCCAGGCTTAGCTGGAAAGTATTGAAATAACTGTTATTCATCATTAACCCTATAGATGCAATTGGATCTGTGTTGACCAATAGGACTGGTTAACGGGGTAAATATATTGGGTGACCTTGGCATTTACTGGGCAAGTTGGTTAGGGACGTGGCCGATTCCAAACCTTATTGTTTAATGGATGATGATCCTAGAATAAATACCGATGGCATCATCGTGTATCATGAATTTACAGTTTAATAGAATTCAGATGGGCTACTGTAGCAGTAATAAAGGCTATGACTAGACTGGGTTCGTGTGGCACATGGACTATGATTGCGTCTGAATTATCTCTCTCTCGTTGACCACAAAGGGGTCCCCATCATATTTAATTACTGTCATTAATATCTCCGTGACTCTTCTGATCCTACGCTGTTGAGTAAGAAGTTCGGCATCAAACAACACTTAGATAGATAAAATGAACTACATGTCATGGAACAACAATTCACTCTTTGACTTTATTAACTGAATTCACATAAATTAAAAAAATCAAATCTAACTACTATACATTCATCTTCAGACTAGAGTAATAGTCCTTTATCTCAGTTCTGAGACATATAGGGTTTCAGGTGAGTGCCATTCACCCATCCCGACCACAACATACCATCCAATTGTTCAAGTCTGACTGATCCAAAAGGTCAGATCTCTGCAACTATAAATGGTCCCAACCAATGCATGTGCAACTTGCTTGGATTTTTCTGGTATCGACTGTGATAAATTGGACCTTGTCTCCTTGAAAAAATTCTTTGGTATTAATGTGTCTATCATGCCAATATTTCTACCTTTCTTTGTCAACTGATTGATGAAAGTCTGCTAAAAACCTGGTCTCTTCAAGTTCTTGCAATTCCATGAGCCTTTGTGCAACTGATTCATGCTCCGACATGTGTGTAATATGCACAATATATAAACTCGGAGTAATGAATTCTGCAAGTACCACAAACTCTTTCCCATAAACTAGATGAAATGGAGTGTACTTGTGGAGATTATTTGTGGTTGTCCTATAAGCCCATAAAACTATTGGGACTCTGTTATCACAATCCTCCCTGTTTGCACAACAATCCTTCATTAATCCTCTCTCCAAAATATTGTTAAACGCTTCCACTATTCCATTGGATTGCAGATGGTAGGGACTAATTTTATGATGTTGGATCAAGAACTCTGCTATAAGCTTTGCGATTGTACTACTGATAAAATGACCACTTTGATCACTAGTAAAATCCTAGGACATCCAAACCGAGTGATAATATTTTCAAAAAAGAACCTAGCAGCAGTATCGGTTGAACAATCCTGAACAACTTTTGCCTCAACCCTACGTGTAAGGTAATCGATTGAGTTAATAATACACCTAGCCTTTGAATTATTAGTGGTGGTGTTGATCGACCCAATGAAGTCAACCGTCCATTTCTCAAATGATTGTAGAGCTCAAATTGGATGAAGAGGCAATTCATCTCGTCATGATAGCTTACCCACTCTTTGGAAAAAGTTGCAATATCTATCACATGCCTTTGCATCCTTAAAGAGCATGGCCCACCATAGTCTAACTTGGAGGACTTTTTGTGCAGTGGCCTTTCCTCCAACATGACCTCCCGCAAATTTGCTATGGCACTCCCATAGTATGTCTTGTCTTTCAAGATCTAAGACACATCTCTTAAGAATGCTATCTAGTCCCAACTTATACAATTTCTCCACAATCAATTGATAGTCTGCTTCTCTAATAGCCATATGATGTTTCTAAGTTGCATAGTATGTTTTTGGTTAGGCCCCTATACTTAAGAAGACTACTATGTCTTCCAAGTACTCTAGTATGGCCTCAACCTGAGACAGGTCTGCATCTGGGAGATGATCATAAACTACTCCGCCACTTTCTCATGACTATAATCTAGACAGGTGATAAGGACTTACCTTTCATATTCTAGGCTTAATGATCACTTCAAATGAAAATTCCTGAAACAGTAATAACCATCGACAAATTTTTCCTTTCAGAACAGGTTTGCTAACTAGATATTTTAATGCAGAATGATCAGTAAAGAACTTAAAATGAGAACCTAACAAATAATGTCTAAAATTCTGCACAGTGTAAATCATAGCTAAACCCTCCCTTTCTGTGGTTGTATAGTTGCACTCAACTTGCGACAACTTCCTGCTAGCAAAGTAGATAGGATGATCTATGGCTCCATCTCATGGTTGCACTAAGATAGCTCCCAAGGAAATACTTGATGCGTCTACATGCACATGAAATTAGTTTGGAAATATTAGAATAGATGTTGTGCTAAGATTTTCCCTCAGGATATCGAACGATTTATCACACTCTAGGGTCCACTGGAACACTTCAGACTTTTTTAATAGATTTTATAGAGGTGTAATGATGTTTTCATATCTTCTAATAAACATGTGATAGTACCCTATGTGGAGCGCAACTTCTTAGCAATCGTAGATGGCGGCATGTTCACAATAACTGCAACTTTGGCTAGGTCTACCAATACTCCTTCTCAACATACTATGTGGCCTAAAGAATTTCCATGTGCCACACAAAAGATACACTTTCTGAGGTTCAACGAAATCTGCAATTATCTACATCTGTCAAACATCAAACGTAGTAGCACTACATGTTCCTTGAGCAGATTGTATACTGTCCAATCATCCATATAAACTTCTAAGAACTTGTGAATAAATTCTCGGAAAGATACTATTACAATCCAGGAAAACTGTAGGGATGTTATTTAGGCTGAATGGCATCACATTATATGCAAATGAACCCTATTCTGTTATGAATGTGGTCTTCTATTTGTCTTCTTCAACAATCCTTACTTGGTTATACCCTGAAAATCCATCTGTAAATGAGTAAGATTCTTTCCCTGCATCTTGTTCTAGTACCTCATTAGTAAAAGGTGTTGGGAAAGGGTTATGCACACAGGCCGAATTAAGGCTTTTGTAGTCTACAAAAACCCTATTTTCCTCTATTCCTTTCTTGCTCTGGATGACTATTGGGCTAACCCATCCTACTTCGACTGCAAAAATAAGTCGAGCCTCCAACATCTTATCTATTTCCCTCTTAACCTTCTCTTTCACTCTGGGGTTAAGGAGATATGGTCTATGCCTTACATGATTTGATCTTGGTTTTAGTTCAATTTTCATGTCTCCCATGGCTCCTTTAATCCATTTTAGCTCTAAAAATGTCTTTGGGAACAAGTCCTCATACTCTCGCAACAAGCTATGTATTTCTTGGCTAGTTTTCTCATCCTAGTAATATCCTACCATAGCTATCTTAGGTCACTCTATAGTTCTTATATTGAATTTGCGCAAATTCAATGAATAATTATAAGAACCATCAGTCTGGTTGGGTATGATGTTCTGTATTTCTCTTGTTCCTTTTATCTCCTTAATGGCTAAGTTTCTCAATTCTTCTAAATCATCTAAGATTTCCAAATCCTTCTCAATATTATAGCATTATATAGGTCTCTTTTCTAGGCTTAGGTGAAGGTTATATTGAAGTTCTTGGCTATGCTTTTCACATACCACTAGGTTTTATTTCAATTCACCAGTATCTGTAAAAAGGAATTCTTTGCAGGACTACTTTAAGATCAGGGTACTTACTTGTAAACGAGAAGTCCTTGCAAAATTGATCTGCCAACATTTTCCAGTCGCTAGTTTGTCTTCTCGTTTCTTCATCCATGTACCAAGATTTTAGAACTGGACCTAGTGAATGGGGAAATACTTGAACCCAGAAGTGAGATGGTATTTCTGCAACTTGCCACTTTCTCATGCATTACTCAATATGTGCTTTAGGATCAAACTATCCATTGAACAATTTCACAACTTGGAAATCTGTTCACATCTATGATTCCAGCTGCTCCTTATCTTGAAATATATATCAGATAGCTTGCTTGACATCTTCCCAGTTCTCAACTAAGGCTTTGTGATTGGTCCACCATTTGGTCGGGGTGTCCTGGAGAGATAAATCCAACACTGATATCCTTTGATACTCGACTAATGTTTCTTCCATGCTGACCAAAAAACTGTCAAGTCCGGAGGTACCATCATATATCAGGTGTTCTCTAACATCGGTTCCAACCCATCTAGTTTCTCTGACAATTGCGCATATTCTTGAAAATATATCATATGAACCTTGCTACCAACTATCAAATGCCAGTTCTAAATCTTCGTCCACTGATTGTATGCTCCTCCAACTTATCGATCCATATGCAGTAGGATTTATGTAGTCCTCTCTGGTTCCTGTTGTTACAATGTACAACTGATCCAAGTCTTCTCCCTCCATATTGTTTTCTGTTGGCTCTATGTATCGAGGGCCTACATATAGATCCAAGGGTTGAACTACTTTTATTCCATTCGCTTCAAATTTCATAGTGTCTTTCTTTAGGTGAATCACCATATAATTTTCATAATCCCAATCAATACCAAGTAATGCAGGATAAGGGTCCTTTTCCCCCATGATTTTGATCACCTCAAAATCATCTACAGTCTTCATTCCCACAACATCTATTTCCACATTCTCCATTCTTCCTATAGGGAAAATACAATAATGATTGGCTATTCTTAGCTGGATTGGGGAATATGTCAACTGGGGTTTTCCTAAGGCTTCCCAAGTCTTTTTAGGAAGTATATTAACATCAGATCCTATATCTACATGGCATCCTTAATCTCAAATTCATCTATATGGGATGCTAATCTAAACTCTTTTCCAGTTCATACTTTCCTTCTTTGCACTCTCTGAGTGTTCTTCTCAGGAACATTATTCCTTATTCTTGTTTCTGGAGATTCTTCATTTCCTAGGACTAGGTACAGTGCATTGTGCAAATTTTCTGTCAACTGGTTATTCCCAAGAATATCAGAAAATAATTGAAACCAAAGGTCAACTACATTTTGTGGATGCTCAGGTTGTCTCATTGGGACTACAGGGTTCCTAGGTGCAGGGAGTGAAGCATGGACTTGCATGATCTTGAGGTAAATAATATGCTGAGGGGGTTTCTATTTCATCTTAGGGCTAGGGATATTCCGAAATACTTCTATGGAACTTTTAAAGAATTGCTTCTGTTTCAGAGAATCATACATGTCCTCCTTAGGCGCTGCTTTCTAGATCTTAGGTAAATTGTCAACATCTTCGCCAATCTTTTCCCCTCCTCGAGTAACGATATTAAGGTTCATAATTTGTCCTCTAATAAATCTCTTTATTTCTGAATTGATGAGGTTAGTTCCTCGTTGATGTACCCGATGTTCCCATTTTTCAATTAGTTCTAGGAATTCTTTAATTGCATTCCCATTGGTTCTACAGTGAGAGCACTAAGGCCACCTCAGATGAGAAAAATCTCTATTCATGTGGCCTTGATAATCATAGTTGTAGCATCTACTTGGTTCTCTTCCCACATTTCTTCCTCCTCTGAAGTCTCCTCCATCTCCACCTCCTTGACCTCTTCCTGGTCCCTGAGGGGTTTCATTCACCTTGAATGATGTTTGATCCAGCCTATCTGTAAGTGCATCCAACTCTCTACACTGATTCATGGCATGTGTGAAAGATACACAAAACTCACAATGCATAGTATTCGGTATTGTTGAATACTTCTAAATAGTGGGGCATTTTTTGGGCCCATGCCCATGGATTCAATAAATCTTGCAATACTCAACTAATGGCACTGCTTGATTACCTGGAAAAGAAGGATATGGGGTTGGGGAATGGAATGGTAAGTTTGCAGATACTTGCGCAACTTCTCCCATGGGTCCTGGTGAGGGTCACATCGGATTTTGAGGAGGTATCGTTCCCCTCATCCATGGACATTTGTTCACCAGATGTCCTTCTATGTAACATGCGATACACCAGAATTGCGGTCATCCTGGTCTGGGTATCGTCAATTCTTGAATCTTTTCTATGAGTGTTGATATTTTCCCTTGTAGTTGCACCAAATTTTAATCTATTGGGGGTCTGGTCACTCTCAATATCCCAGGATATCCTTCCATGGCTTCAATCTTCATTGATTTTTCTAAGACATATGTCAGAGTGGCTATCTGTTGTTGCATTAACATAATCCGTGCTAGAGATAAAAATCCCTGGATATACCATTCTCTTTGATGTTCCTCATGAATTGGTTGCGCTAACCTCCCTATAACATATTTAAACTTTTGGCTATATTCCTAGGCTGATTAACCTTCCATTTGATGAATTTCACGCAACTCAGTCATAGATTTGTGTTCTGACTAAGGTAGCTTAAAATCCACTATGAACTTTGTCCATACCTGGTCAAGTGTGAACGCTTGACCTTGCACTCTTGGTGCTCTTGGCTTAGTGGACTTCATGTACCATTTGAGAGCATGACCTCTTAAAGTAGTCTGAAACTCAACCAACTTATTCGAATCTAGAGTCCCTCTAGACTTCCAGATTGCTTCACATAAGAACTAATGTTGCTCAACATCTTCGTCTCCCTTACCCAAAAATTGTGGGTATCTAGCAATTGAACCTCCCGCATTACCAACCATTGATGATCTTACTACTCCTACCAAAATAAAACCTAATGGTCCTGGTTGCGATCTACTAGGGGATCTCAATATCCTCCCAGTATTCACACTTCCCAGTTGTGGCTGACTGACTGACTATAATCGAATAGAAATAACATAAGAAGGTAGTATAGAATTTACCACTCATATAGAATACATTTAGGGTATGGGTGATTCGGGGCTGGATCCACTAGCTTCTAAGCGAGTTTATTTGATCTAGGAGGTCTTGTTCTCATCCTCTGGAGTAGGCTCTTCAGCCGGATTCCCGATATTTCCTAGAATCGAGGTTGAATCTTCTCTCTCTTCTTCAATATCCATGTTGGCTTCCTTTTCCTGTACTTCTACACCTTCTCCTTCCTATACACCCTCCTGTGGACTTCTTTCTCTCTTCTCTTCTCTCTCACTTAATCTTTGACTGGCGAGTCTTTCCCGTCTTCTCATCTTCCACAACTCTTCCATCTGTCCTTCCTCTACTTCTCCTGGTCTGAATTATTTCCACAACTCCTCAGACTATTTTACTACTTTCTTTATCTTACTGTGCGGCCACTTATCAACTATGGAAGATATTTTCGAGGCTCACTCATCTCTTGAGTCCATTTCTTGTTTTTCCCCCATTTTTCAAAGAACCCTCTCCCCTCTCTCGGGCTATGAATCCACCCCAAACTCACCCCACCCCAAGCAAGGGTGTTTACGATTCCATCTCAGTTTGGGACATAGTCAACATCCCTTCCTCTAGAAAGAAAACCTTAATCCACCAGGGGATTTCTCTCAACAGTCTTCCCCTTGCGTCTTTCTTGAAATCCGCTTATGCCCATGAAAAATATTGGCGATTCTCATCTACAAAATCAATAATGTATCCCTCTAATGTTGTATTGACCCATAAATCGATCACTCGCGTTATTGGACAATCCAATTGATGAAGCACTACAATCTTTTATGTATCCCAAGCGCAGGTCTTCTTGACTTGTTCTTGGAATTCTGGAGCTTCTTGGAGCCTATCTATACAATGGAAAATTTCTTCCAGGAACTTAACCCAAAATATCTCATATTGGTCACTCGATATTTCTAGGTAAAAGACTACCTCCTAGGTATATTTCACATATTTTCCACTCATCTCCACTTCTTTCCATATGAAGGCATCATAATTTATCTCCCACCATTGGTGAATATAAAATCTGCGAATCCGCGGAAGCATTCTCCCTACAGGTTCCCTTTTGACACAGGTCCTGGCAACAAAACCATTTTGTTGGCACAGAATTGATCAGACTAGGGCCCTTCTTAGGTTACCAAAAAATAACACTGAGTAGTCTAGAGCACTGGCATTTTCATCTCCTCCGAAGAGAAGAAGTCTCACCCGAAGCGCAACCAATATAGAAAGATAGGGAAGGGCAATGAGAATGCTTAGGTAGGTTTTCAGAACCTTCAATATTCACCATGATCTTGTGCAAGATAGACTAACTACAAAATAGATATGAACTCATTCATATTGTAAATAAAGACACTTAAGTTGTGGAATCATTTGTAAACAAAGATAACATATTGATCTTATCAAGCATAAAGAAGTACTGTAAAGAGACAATTCTTATGCATAAACACAAAATGACACAATAATTTCAAAATTTTTAGGTCCTTCTTCATATATTATCATCAGAGTTTCTCAAATACAATCTTAGAGATATAAATCAGTACTATGTTACAAATTATGAATCCAGACTTATGTCACAGAGCTATATCTACCCTTTTTCCCATAACTGTATACAAATTACAATTAAAAAACCTTTTCTCAACTACACCCAACCATATTCAGCACTAATATCCAACAATAACATCCAAAAAACCAACCAACAATAGCCAACCCAACCCTTTTACAATAGTATGCACCTCATATATAGGCTGAGTGGGATCTTCTAGCTTTGGGCTCTCATGTTTTCTTGTTCTGTTGTAACTACTTTTGCCTCGCTGGTGTTGCGCTGTCCCTTTCCACAACCAATTTATGTTTCTTTACTTGCTCCACTGTCCAACTCTTTTATAGCTTGCACAACTCAGTTTTGACCAAAAATGGGACTGTAGTCCTTCTTGTGAAATCTTCAACCCAAAAACGAAGGGCCCAACAGTGTCCACAAGAAGGTGCATAAGAATAGACCCCGCAGTAAGATGGGTGGGTACAAGGATAAGATAACCTCCCAGTTTTCATGGGGTGAACGACTTAGAAGAATTCCTAACAAGATATGAATATGAAGTGTTAGAGAATCATAGACTCTTATCCCTAGACATTTCACTGAAGGAAACACCTACAAGATGGTGGGGCGTGCACAGAAACAACTAAGGAATTGTACCAATGTAAGTGACTACTACACATTAGATTCGACGCAGAGCATAGAAGCAATGAGATTAAAAGGTATGATGGACATGGGACACCATAAGAAAACTTGGAGAAGTGCATAAAACTATGGAGGATGACACCACTAGTGGAATGGCCTCATCACTTCATCCACACATTGGAATAATTCCAGCAAACTAGTATGTAGACCAAGAACTGCAAAGAGACACTGTAGAATGGACAACATTACAAAAACAAATTATAGTCACTTTCCCATTTGAACATGAGAACCCCAACATTGATTCAAGACTCAAACAAATCAAAGGGGTGATATTTATTGATGAACCAGAGGTTAAAGTTATGACAGAGTATCAACAACAGAACAAACAAATAGTTAAGGAACTATTGTCATGCTATCATGTGGAAGATGACGCACCAGATGAAGATGACCCACGCAAAATTCATATTACATAAGTTGAAGGTGAAAGAGAGTTGGAAGGTCCATATATGGAATAAGAAGTGTTTGTTGCGCCGATAAAGGTAAAAAAATTCAACATTGATACAACTAAGAATCCCAAAATGGCCAGCATTGGAGACTACCTGGATGAAGAAACAGTGGAACAAATAAAAAATTTACTATGTGAATAGAGTGACCTATTCCCAACAACATTTATAGAGATGAAAGGCATAGTAGGAGAGCTAGGAGAGATGAATATACCTCTCAAACCCAAGGCTAGATCTGTTAGACAGAGACCGTATAGACTGAATCCAATATATAAGTAGAAATTGAAAGCAAAAATTGATAGAATGTTAGGAGATGGAATCATAGAACCGGTGGAGGAATATAAATGGATAAGCCCTATGCTAGTGCAAGAAAAGAAACAATGGGGTATAAGTATTTGTGTAGAACCGAGGAAACTGAATGATTCTTTCCTACATGACCCTTTTCCCATCCCTTTCACATATGAGGTATTAAAGAATGTGGGAGGCCAGGAGGCCTACTCATTCATAGATGGATTCTCAGGTTACCATCAGATTAGGATAGCCCCAGAAGATAGGTAAAAGACCACTTTTGCCATAGAATGCACCAACTATAGTTTCAAGGGTTGTAATAGCTTCTTTTAAGGGGTTCATACATCAGGTTTTAGCAGTGTATATGGATTATGGAACCGTATATAGCCTGTTAAAAGACCATGTAGAAGTGTTAAGGCTGATGTTGAAAAGATGCAGGCAGTGTCAAATATCATTGAATATCAAGAAGTGCATTTTTGGAACACCTTTTGGAATATTGTTGGGACATATAGTCTATAAACAAGGGTTATTGATGGATCCTGCTAAGATTGCAGTAATTTTTAATTTAACACCACCAAAATCAATGTGCCAGTTGAGAGAAACATTGCAGGCTACTATAGGAAATTCATAAAAGGGCATGCGTAGATTACTGCGCCAATGGAGAATTTGTTAAAGAAAGATACTAAATTTCAGTGGAATGAGGACTTTCAGCAAGGTTTGGAAACTCTATAAGAAAAAAAATGGTCACAACACCTATTATAGTATTCCCATATTGGGAAAATACATTCCATGTGCATGTAGATGCATCAACTATAGCACTTGGAGAAATTCTGGCACAACCAGGAGCAATGGATTTGGATCATCCTATAACATTTTCTAGAAGAAAACTGTTAAAATCTGAGTAGAACTACAATACTACAGAAAGAGAAGGCCTATCTATGGTCTATGCACCTCAGAAGTTCAAACATTACTTATGGGGAAAACACTTTAATATGTTCAAAAATCATTCAACCCTCAAATACCTAGTCAACAAGCCAGTGTTGGGGGGGAGGATCTGTAGATGGCTATTGTTATTTCAGGAATTTGATTTTGAAGTGATAGTCAAACTAGGGAAGTTGAATGAAGAACCATATCACTTGTCAAGGGTAACCAATGGAGAAGAACCTACCAACTTGGAGGACAAATTCCCTGATGCACAATTATTTTCAGTCCAAGTAGTTGATGAATATTTTTTTGAAATCATTGAATACTTGAGTACAAGGACTGCGCCACATGAGTTTAACACTGCGTAGAAGAAAAATATGGTAGTCAGAGCTGCATATATCAATTGATTGCAGGACACTTATACAAGATGGGTGCCGACAACATTTTGAGAAGATGTGTACTAGAACACGAAAGACCTAGCATTTTGGTAGAAGCTTATGAGGGAATAGTTGGAGGACATTATGTAGGAAAATCCATCATGTAGAAGCTATTGCACGTAGGCCTATGGTGGCCAACAATTCATAGATATGCTAAGGAATATTTCTAGATATGTGATGTTTGTTAGAGGGTTGGTAAACCTAACAAAAGAGATGAGATTCCCCTAAGACCAAAAGTAACCTTGAAAGTATTTGAAAAATGGGCAATAGACATTGTGGGACCAATTAACCCACCAAAAAAGAGGTAAGCAGAAAGGTATATCATTACTGTGACATAATACTTCACAAGATGGGTAGAAGAAACACTAGTAAAAGATTGTAGCGTAGAGACAACAACACACTTCTTGTTTGAGCAAGTGATCACTAGATTTGGCTTTCCAAGAATATTGATGAGTGACCAAGGCACTCACTTTATCAACAGTATTATCAAGGCTATGAACGAGGAGTTTGAAGTCTATCATCAGGATAATACACCATACCATCCTCAAGAAAACGAAACAGTATAAGACTTCAATAAGATGTCAGAGAATGCTCTAACAAATATCTGCAATGTCAACAGGGATGATTGTGATTTTAAGATACGAACAGTAATATGGGCATATAGGACTACATGCAAAACTTTTTCAGGACAAACACCATTCAAGTTAGTGTATGGGAAGGAAGAAGTAGTACCATCAGAATTTTTGGTACCTAGTCTACATGTAGCAGAAATCACCAACATGAAAGAAAGAGGCACAGTGAAGGAAAGGTTGAATCAACTAAAGGATATAGAGGAGGATAGGATTCTAGTAGGATTTTATCAGGAAGTACAGAAAGAAAGAGACAAAGCTTAACATGATAGACATATCAAGAGGAAGAGTTTCAAGGAAGGAGACCTAGTCTTTCTCTATGACAATAAATTTTTGCAATATCCTGGTAAATTTAGAATGCATTGGCTAGGGCTCTATGAAGTAAATACTGTCATAGATGGGGGATTTGTACAACTAAAGGATCTCACAGGAGAAGAACTGAAAGGGATGATCAATGGGAGTCGACTGAAACTATACAGGGACGATCGACCTCCTAACACTTAAAACTTATAAGAACAATAAGAAATATGTATATAGTGTATTATAGTAGAAGTTAAATTAGAGAAAATGAGAAAAAAAAACAAAAAGGATAAAAAGAGGGAAAAATAAATACAAAATTAGTAAAGACGAAAAATACAAAAATATTGGAAAATACAACGCGCAACAGAAAAAGGACTCAACGCGATGAAGGAAAAAAATTCCACACACAACATACAGGCAATACATTGTGCACTAAGGAAAGGCTACATCATAAATACGCCATGCACTTGAGACACTTAGCACACTGGAAAAAGGGTTAACGGTCAGAAAAAGTGAAAAAAGAAAAATGACGGTTACGACAAAAATGTGCCAACTTGAGGCATTTATGAAATTTAATGGAACGTACACAAACAACTTTATCGCATTAATTGAAACCAGGGAAGCTTCTCCAAGAAGCTTCACAAAATTGATGACATTCTCTATATAAAGGGGAAACATGGGGAAAATATAACTTACTGTGAAATTGCGAACTTGCAGAGATAGAGAGAACACAGAGAAAAGGTGAATAGATGAGTGCACAGTGTAGACCAGTCAAATCCATTCAACAAAAACCAACCAATACCCATGATGGAACCACCAAAGATTGGTGCATCGAGCCAAGTAGTGAGGAAAACCTGTAGTAGTGTTAGAGTGCCTCAGGGAAGCAGTGAGGCCAAGCCATAAACCACACAAAGGGGGGAATTCATCGATGTTGACACAATTCCTTCACCACATGAAGAACCAACAAGACCTACACTGGTGGAGGAAGAAACATGAGCCTCAACAACAACTGCCATGGATGTGCATGGGGCTAACAGGTCAAAGATGCAGGAAACCCACAGAGACCTGTGAGGGCCAAAAGATCCCATAGAGTAAATGGGGACACCATGGTATAAATAGAAGTTGTTGCATCAAGACAACCACACAATAGTAGGGTCTACACAATAGTAGGAGGGTCCGGTGGAAGATATTACCGACTATCCAGAATCTGACATAGAGCAAAGACAGATGGAGGATGGGACCTAAACTGAGCCTCCAAGAAGAAAGGGAAAAAAACCCATGGCGCGGTCACCGCACCGATAGCCTGACACAATAATAGTCCTACCACACATTCTTGAGGGGGTGCAGGTCACGCCTAACCTTCTAGGATGCGTGGAAATACTGCGGTATTTGGATCACGATGTGGCCAATGCTGGAAAATTCCTAGATTTTGTGCAATGGGTATACCTTGATAACATAGGAACAGACCCCTTTGGTGACTCAATTATACAGCCAAAACAATGGGTAGCCAACCTGGCCAACACATGCATTCTAAATCTACTATAAATTCCCCACTTCAGTAGGGGGAATGAGGCAAACAACTACATCAATCAGATGATGGTGGTTCTCCATGGAGGATTATTATGGTTGGAGGAGCCTGTTTCAATAGAAGTAGAATTCATTGCATTCATCAGAGGTCTTCCAACTATGGGAGAGAGTCCCACATAGTACCTTGATGACAAAACAAAGGATAAATCTCTTGTTGAGGAAATGAAGAAAATGTACGGCACAGAGAGGGGTTCACACAGGATCATTATCAAGAGGATCAATGATACAACAACGAGAATGGCCACTAAAATCATGGCCTGCAAAATTCTCCGAAAATATCGCAAGGAGGAAGTCCCTACTGAGGTCGTCGCAGCTACAACACAATGCACTAATGGCACTCTGCTCGGTTGGGCCCAATATTTATTGAACCTGTTCCTCGATGATTTCAAAGATGCATAGGACTTGGGAACAAAGTTCCACTAATCATGGTTAATTATTTTGATTGCATTAATCGGGTGGAAGGATCCCCCTATACTCTCATTTTTTTAACCAGATAGCTCGTTGCCGCACAACACGATACACATCGTTGGGGAGTAACTCAGACCCCAAGCATAGAAGTGACAACACAGATACATTTTCCAGGTAATTTAGTGAAATAAAAGAGAGTATTGCAAATACTTGGAGAATTACTCCAGACATGGTTGCATGATTTAGGGACATAGCCAACTTCAAAGTGACAAGGCACAATATGTGTATCCAAGGGCATAGGGATCTAGGGAAGGAGTGGATACAATTAAGATAATGGGTCACTGAAGAAGACATAAAAATGACCATTAGGGATTGGCACGACGACTGGACGATTCCAGTATTAACTCCAGAAGTTCCTAAAGGTATGAAGGTAGATGCAGGGCCAACCAAGACACCTACGGGAGACAAAGATACACCTAAAAATTTGAAACCAAGTTAGAAGCCGACGCAATAGAAGAAGGGGAGTGCACCAAAGAAATATGCGTAGACATGAAAAAATGACACTTCCCCAACACCAAGAGAACAAGGAATGGGGGATACAACAACAGAAAAAACCCCCTTGACAACCACCGCACATGAAACAATGCTACCTAAGTGTTGAATCATACATATAGGGGGTTCACGCGAGAAGTCCAAGGTGCACATGCATCTTCCATAGTATACGATCACCGAGGACGACACTGACCTCATGGTAGAAAAAGTATAGGGATGCACAGCTGAGGAGTTTGAAGATGCCCAACAACAAAGAGGTCGAATTCAATATGATATGGATGATATAAGGTAGGTCCTAGAACAAATCAGAGCGATGCAAAGACCTAGAAGAGGAACAACGTAATTCTCAGCAACAATAGAAGTAGAGGCAAGGGCTACACCAAATGAGAATGATACCATACAAACTATAGCGTAGGAGAGCCTGAGCTTCCCAGTTACACCAAACATGTTGCATATGGATGAGATGATAGCCCAAACACCACTGAAGGATCTAGAACAAGTAGAGTTGGTACTGGAAAGGATACCAACCAAATCACTGTACAAGCTTCAAGTGAGTGTTGCACAGGAGGTGTAGTCGTGCACACAAATATGTGCAATAGACTTGCATTATACGAAGAATGGCACATAAGAGTTAGAATTGGTAGTTGAGCAAGTCGAGATCGAAACCAAGGAAGAAAATTAATGCACATATAGGCTAGACAAGGGATTGATAGTAGCATATAACCAAATCTCGAGCAATGCACAAGCAGTAGAGAGAAGTACAATGGAAAAGATTGGTATAATTTTACACTCAAACAATTAGTACCAGTAGGATATCGAGGAATTAAAAGAAAAAATCAACCCCATGACTCCCCCGAAGGTAAAGGAACAAAGGAAACAAAAATATCCAATCCAAATCAATGAGATGAAAAAACAAGTCAGCACAGTAGCAGGATTGTTTGACAGAGCAACACAACTTTGGAAAATTATGGAGGAAGACAAATAGGTCCAACAGTGGGGACAAAAAGAAGAAAAAGTAAGTGCAAAAATCAAGGACCTCAAATAGAGGCAGAAAATGATGGCTATCACAGAGAGTCTGAAGGGAACACAAGATATGAAGAAGTTGCAGGTGGAGTTGAAAGCAACACAAACATAGAAGAAGGAAAGAAAAGAATAGATGAAACCTCTTCAAGAGAAAGCAACGCAGTTGATATCACAGTTGCAGGAGGAGAAGAGGAATATGGCACAAGCACACACGGAGTGTGAAACAATGATCCAAGAGGACATCATAATGCAAGCATTAAAATCATTCTCAGAGAAGGTCATGCAGGTTCAAGAAAGAGGAAGGGAACTTGCAGAAAAGTTCCACAACCTAGTAGAGGCTTTTGAGGGAGCACACAATGCCTAGGTGGCTCGAGATGAGCCACATGTCATTATTGTGGGCCTGTTGGGTGTAGGCCAATTTTGAGGAAAATCCATTTTTGGAAGGTAGAGATTAATAAGGAAAAATATAGCTAGCAGGAAAAGCAACACGTGAGAGGAAAAGCCACATACAAAAGAGGAGAGCAAGAAAGACGTGCATGAAGGAAAAACTAACCTCATTAGGATTAGGGTTTTTTTAAGATATTGTAACAAATGATGAGCTGAGAATTAGTATAAATAAATACCTAGGAGGTCTAGGTTGGGGGTTCATCATTGGTCATTCGGTTCTGGATGTTATTTTTGTTTACTAAGTTTTGTAATGTTTGATGAAGGAAAATACTGTAAGATATGATACCAATTTTGTAAGTTGTTGAGCTGTAGGAGAGTCAACAACTAGATCCCGAGGGTTAGATCACAGGCTGAGTATCCTGATGTGATCTAGTTAGCCTCACATGGATCATGGAATTTGTTTGTGATTATATGATTAGAAGCCGTAGTGCGCGCGAAGCCATATATTACAGAGCCATAATAAAAGATCCTAAGAGCCATATCTTTGTGGACATATCCTAGGAGGGGATGAACCATGATAATATCTATGTTATGTGATGTGATTGATTACATGTTTCCCTTCTGCAAGTAGTTATACTATGAATGGATGAATGAATAATTATGTGAGATCTGTTATATGTTAGATCTGGTAGAATGCATGCATATATTTAGTAGATGAATGAATATTAAGAATAACAAAAATAAAAACTAGATCAATGCCTAAGAAGATGAAATGCAATCACATATCCCCACTCTTTCCTATACTTCAAGAATCTAAGCATTGCAGTCACCCATAGAACTATCTCGGGTGACACTGCGCAATACACTCTGTCTATTTTGTTTCCTTCTAGTTTACCAGGAGGGCCGATAGTTTTAGAGGGATTTGTTGGAAACTTGTTTATATATGAACCTAGGTCAGACCAAGAAGTGGTTAGAGAAGGAGTATCAACCAACATACACCCTTTTTTGTGAGACGAGGGACCCCCTCCATGTATCAATTTGACTGCTAAAGTCTACAGAAGTATGCATACCCTACGCCCCTCTAGATTTGAACCTGTGACCTCCAAAGATGAAACAAATGTTCTCAACCATTAACAACATGAGAAAACTTTAACCACATATTGAATGACCATTATCCATTCCGTGTCATGTTTATTTTCACAATATACAATATATGTGTTATTTCAGAGTGCTATACTTCAACTTATACTACAAGAACACTTCCAAACATATAAAATGTCAAGGTATTTTAATAAAATCAAATTGTAATCACATATTTATTCTTTAGGAATTTTGGGCCTCATTTCTTGGATAACCATGGACCCTTTTAATATGTTCAAATCCAGTAAATAATGGTTATAAAAAATTGGCAACGCGAATTAATATTAATATTTATATATAATATTAAAATTAAAATTATATATATGGAAATTTGAAAATATTTTATTGTTTTATTTAGTTTAAAGGGACTTATCAAGTTGGTAAAAATAATGTGGTTTTATTGTTCTTGCAAGAGTTTGTATTCTTCAAAGTGGGTGTTTACACCTTATGAGTCAATCTGTGCATGTGTTGGTGCAAATATGAAACAAGGATATCCCCATATAAGAATGTCGATGAGGTTGGCTAGATGGGGAGGGGGAGGAACAAGAGGAATAATCCTCCTCATAATACCAATGGGACTAGTGAAGAGGTGACTCTTAGACAACCCCTCTTGGTATTGCTAACGGGGTTAGTTAGGAGAGGAAAATGGAGGGATATTTATTAAGAACGCTAATGGGGCTGGCCAAAGAAGGAACCCTCTAATATGACAACCCTCCTAGTAATTCCAACGGGGTTGACCATAATGGGATAGACTAATTCCCCCAACTAAGGGAATAAATGGTATGAAAAGAGAATGGTCTCAGATAGGTGAAAATCCATCACAAATATCGACCAAAAATGTGGTATTCCAAAGGGTGTGACTATCAACATGACGAGAAGAAGTGTACATGGCTCAACTATGATATGGAGACTAATTGTACTCCCAATCCCTAGAGGAATGAAAAAACATGGGAACCAAAATGAAATTGGGGTCAATATTCTAGGGTGCCCATGCAAGGGAGGTTATATCGCTAGGTAGATAGAAAATGCATAAAATGGAAGGGTTTACCCAAGTGAGGGGGTCTTATAGGAAATCGTTGGGAATTGTAGGCATATGAAACAAGTAGAAATGAAAGAAAGATATGCTAAATTCCAAGAAAATTAAGGTCTAATGGAGACCCATATCCATGTATAAAAGTTATTATTCATGGGGATTCCTTGTTCATCAATCAACATCAATGAAAACAATATGGTGTTCAAGTGATAAAAACCGTTGACCAAGAATTCAATGGAAAATGTGTGGGGTTTCATTGTTCATAGAAAAATGGATTCGTGGTGAAGTATCAAAGCAAGAAATTTGAAGAATGGCTCATAAATATGATTCCAATGGCATATATGGTGCATCAATTGGAATTGCAATGAGGGGAGGAAATACTAAGAGAAGGTCCTAGAGTTACCCCTCCCACCAAGTCACTCATGGGGACCCAGTGGTAAGTTGGTATGATGCCCCCAAGAATGGATAGAGGTGGGCATGATGCCTGCTTCCATCTTCCCACTGCCATGGGAATGAGAAACATGGTTCACATATTATTCATCCAAAGAGGTGGATGGAACACTAGTGGAAAAAGGTGCCACCGAGGTTGAGACCAAAGATACACGAGGTAAGGTGTGAGTGCTATGATGTACATCTATAGAGAAGGGAGGGGGTTTTCAAACATCATAGATCCCATGGAATATGATAGATAGATAATTTTCATAGGATTCTCACTAGTATGCACTTCAAGGGGACGAATTTTAATGGTGGATTGAAAATTAGTCATAGGTGTTGGATTTTTCTGATGAAGAGAATCTAACTAGCACAAGATCTCAAGAGCATCTTTATAATGGGGTATATGCATATAGTGATGAGAATAATGACCATAAGTGTAGAAAAAATCACAAGTGTGATTGGTTCATAAGGAATTAATATGATTGGTCAAATAATCAGGAAGAGAGACTTCCACATTGGGTATGGAGGAATCAATTTCTAAGTCTTCAACATTGTAAAGTTCCTTAAGCTCAAATAGCGTTAGACAATTGAAGGTAGTGTGACCAATGATATTGCATATGGAAGATGGTGGTATGGGCCTATATGTAGTGGTCTAGGTGGCCATGGATTGTTTGGAAGAGTAAGTTATCCCTTTGAATTTGACCTTACCCCCTTGTCAACTCCTTTGTCTTTTGGCATTGGTGGAGGTGAAGCCTGCATAGGTCGAGATGGGGCCTGTGAAGGTTGAGGTGAGGGCTGTGTAGTTGTCCAGGGAACACTAGTGTGCATAGGTATAGGCTTGATGGGGGTGAAAGAAAAATATGTTCTAGGCATAGATCTCAGAAGTGGGGTGGCAGGTGGATATAGATACCACACTGGAATCTTGAGGGTAAGGTTAGGTAGGGTAAGGGTAGCCATAACTAGGGACTGATGATCCCAAGAGGAGGGAACAAGAAGGGGAAGAAATTGAATGGATAGTGTGGATGTGGTTGTGACATACATGGTGGAGGAATGGAGGATGTTGTTGTGGAAGCTCCATTATAGGGTTGTAGGTTTGAGCCTGCTAGTCCATGGTTGGATGACACCACACAAATATGAGAAGAATTGGGCATAGTGACTGTCGGAGGTGGTCTGTAGTATGCACCCAACAAGCTAGAGTCTTGTTTTAATATTTGGCTATTGTCATTAACAAGTGTAGTTTTCTAGTCCCCACCTAAGGAAGAAACCACATTGTGAAGAATAATTTGGGCATGGGGGTTGTGTTAATTCAATTGATCGATGGTGAGGAGTTTCCCATTATGGGGGGAAATCATTTTACAAAAAACTGGTGAGGCCAATAAATTCATGGCCATTGATGTTTTTTCACCCATCAAATATAGAACAATCTTTTTTTGAACTCAGAAAGTTCCAAATAATCTTCAATTGTTGATCGTAAAGACCCAAAAAGTTTCCAATCAATTTCAATTTTTCAGTTCTTCATCATGAAAGTCTAATAGGATACTTTTTATTTGAAAAAAAAAGAATGAAAGGAAATGATATTGAAAATAAGAAAATTAATCATGTCCATATTCTCACTGAATAGCCCTATGTGTCAGCTTCATCCAACACTTTATGAAGTTGAAAATAGAGGTCATATGCCCAAGATATCACCAATTTGTCCTCCTCTATTCACCAAAATTTCTCCTCCATTTTCAAACTTATGACTAAGTATTATTACCCTACCCTCACATTACATACCTTACTCCCCATGATATTTTACTTAGTTGTTTTCCTCACTTTCCATATTTAAATATTTCCACATTTAACCATTTCCATACTTAACCATTTCTATTTTTATATTGATATTTCAATTTTAATTTTCCATTTTCCATATCCATTTTAATTTTCCATATTTCCATTTCCTTTTTCCATTTCCTTTTTCCATTTCCTTTTTCCATTTTCCATTTTTCATATTTCATATTTATTAAATAACCCACGTCCCTACCTCATACTTAAACATTTTTACCGAGTTTTATCTCCTCACCTACCTCCTCTATGTTTGCATTCTTGTAACTCTTTATTTTGGGACACACCTCCAAATGACACATGGAAATAAAGACATTATTGTAACTCTGCCTACCTTTCTTTTAATTTTTAATATTATTTATTTTAATTACTATTTCCTATCCTAAGTTTACTTCTATTTATTTTGGGACACACCTCCCAATGACACATGGAAGTAAAGACCTGTTATACATAGACACGTGGAAATGAAGTTGACCTACCCCTGAGTGACACATGGATGGACAAAGATGACTGGAAAGTGACTTGGCATGATGAATTATGATGATATGGTGATCTAAAGATACTTTGTGCATAAGCTATGTGAAATTATATGGCTCACTTTAATTCATTCACAAATAACATGGACATTTTTTATTTATTTATAAAGATTTCATCAAAACCCTCCCACAATGCATGTGGGATAAAAAAAAATGAATTTGAAAATCAATGGCCCATATTTCACGAGCACATATTAATGGTGGCCGAGTCTCCATCTTCCGGAGCTCATAACCTTTGATCCCAATGTATAATTTGAGTAAAAAAGAGCTCGAAGGAAAGGTAAAGATATGAAGAACACATTGGGAGTGGTTTCAATGGCTGAAATATTAGTTATGAAGCCCTAAAAATTAAATTACAGATGAGACTATTTTTGGTCTTGGAAACAAGTTATTTTCAGAAAATCATTTATTTAAAGAAATTTATAAACTTCTAAGGTGGGTCCCAGATGATGGAACAAATATCAAATATCATATTAACAAAGGGATTAATTCATTTCACTAAAAAGGACACATAAAACCTTAACTGAAAAATAGTTTCAAGAAGATGAAGAAAATATTACAAAAGAGAAAAGGAGGCACATTCAAAGGGTTAGCAGTGGGTTGTTAGAGAGTTTATATGGGTCTTTTGATGGAAACAAGTTTTAGCCTTTCAAAATATTTGTGAATAAGTCTTATTGACTTTCTCCTTCATATTCCTTTTTGCTCAACTCTCTCAATATTCTTCCATAGATTCTCCATGAAATTTTAGGTCTAGAGGAGAAAAATCCCTTCTTGTATGTCGCATGGATTGTAGGTTGGGAAAATACCGACCCAATATACAAAGGTGAGAAAACTATGGGAATACCTACCCATTGTCACCTTATATAGGTACTCCCCTCACTTTAGAGATGATGGGATCACCTCAAGGGGGGAATCTCGGTGACCCTAGGAGGAAATGAGATGGAAAGTGGAGTAATGGAAGGTGATTCCCCTATAGGTCAATGTAAGAAGTGGAATATGGCTTGAGTAAGAGTCTCATTGGTAAGGGTAGGTTGTCAAAGTTAAGTGTACCTGTAGAAGAGTGTGATACCTGCCCAAGATAAGACAAAATGAATAGATACAAGACAAAATATCTAATGGACAAGCAAGTGAAACTTGTTGCACTATATTTCAGAAGTAAACAAGAATATATATCAACAAGGAAACATATTGTTAACTGCAAAAATAACCATCCAACGTACAAAATAATTATTGGACAATGAAGCACTAGACAAGAAGATAATATTTTAATACTTGAGCACAAACTTTGATGGTAAAAAGGGTTTTTAGATAGTGTTTTCAGAGAATTATAGTGACATCCAAGTGGCTATAGAAAAAATTTGTTACAACAGTAAATTTCAACCATAAAAATCAGCAAGTAATCCATCAAAAAGTTATCCCATAAGCAGTAGAACAATAATAGTGGCTTCCAAACAAATTTCCATGGTTGAAAAGCAAGTTAAAGTTAAGTTTTGAATGTGTTTTGTTGCAGCTCTAATGGGTGTAGATTTTATTGGATTATAACCAGAGAACTACCAAGCCAAACATGACACCTTATTGGCTTGAGCAAGCTTAAGACACCAAGAAAATATTCCAACTTGAACAAATTTAATATCTCTCAAAATCACATGTACCAATGCAAAGATTAAATTAGTGCCTAGTTTATTGGATTATAAAGTATTGGATGTATGAGTTGGATGTACAATATCTCTAGTGGTGTAATCCCTTTTAATTCCCAGAGCTTGCAAAACCAACAAAGGTAAACCTAGGAGGGTGTAAGCCCTTTTACTCCTCCTAGTAACCTTGAAAAAATGACTTACCAACTATAAAACAAGATGAATTTTGGTGGAGGGTGTATTCCCTTATACTCCTCCAAGGCTTTTAGACAAGAACAATATGAAACAAGAAGCATTTACTAACAATTGCATAAAATTTCTTACCAATTCCACACGATAACAAGATACAACACTAATTTCACCAAGTGAATTTCATCCACATGCAAGAATAAGACTCCAAGAAGGGTAGCGCATCACTTTTCTCCACGATAACAAGTACTAGCATCCAAAAAATTGAATGAGAGAGAGAGAGAGATGTAATTTTCCCAAGAGGGGCGAAAAGTTCAGCCAAGTAGCTCTTCTCACATGAGAGAGTTATGTTAAAATGAAATGAATTTGGTCTTTATTTATACAAGACCTAATAATAAATTTTGTCCACATAATATTAGGGTAAACCACAAAATATGGAGGCCGACCTCCCTTATTTTTCCCCTTTACAAAATTAATTTTATTTTTACACACAAAAAAATCCCTAAAGGTGACGTCAAGCCCTTCTAGAGTGACGTCTTGGCATAATTGGAAAATCATTGAGAAATATGAGGAAGTCATTGGGCCTCCAATGGCATTCGCTTCATGTGATAGGGTCTTCTCTATGGTGCAAGATATCCTCCTCATCACAAGAGGCCAAGTGTCCATCAAATCTTAATCACCACCATCAAACCCTATCCCTAGTTAAGACTGCAATCCCCAAACATGTGTTGTAATTCCTTCAAAGGCAAGTTGTTGGGATGGATAAGGCTAGATGTGAGATCCAAGATCTCCTCTCTTGCCTCCAAAGGAAATGTCCATCCTCTATCTTTCCCCAAGTTCTATATCATGGCATCCAAGCTGTGGGCTCCCTTCCCCAATGAAGTCCCAAGCTAGGATTGTTCCTCCAAAACTTCCATAAAACCAGGTCCTGCAAAGACAAATGAATGCACCCTCCTAGGGTCTCAAGTCAAATGTATCATGGAAATTAAAATCAAATTTAATACAAAATCCACCTAAACATGCGCATCAAAACTACCTTATCAAATTAAACAAGTGCTCAAAGACCCTATGAAATTTTCCAAGTTTAGATATGGGAGGGTTGTCAAGGTGACCTATTGGGTGAGTCATTCCTCAGATCAAGGGATGTTTCCTAAGTGGACCCTCTCTAAGCCATGTAAGGAAGATGGAATGGATGGGGATAAAATTTTTTGGGTTCATGATATACAAGGGTTCATATTGTCTCATTTATGGATTCCTTTGTAGAGGGTGTGTTGCACCTTCATTTTCAATGCAACCTTTTTCCAAGCCCATTATTTTCCATCAATTAATTATAGTCTAGAAACATTGGGTACTCCAAAGGGGTAACATAATACTTGAAAAAAGTACCACAATGTCACTTGAATCCGGAGGTACATAGAGTGACATATGCATAAAGAAAAGGGTATAACACACTTGTGTAGATCACTCAACAAGTGGGACATTTATATATGTGAAATTTTCTTTTGCAAGTATTCAATTCATTTAAGAGAAACATTTCATTGTTCTTTAGAGCTATTTGGGTGAGCATCTAGAAGGTTATAGTTTTTTATTTTATATTTTTCTAGATACATCACCTCTGGGCCTTTATCCCCTTGTTCCCATGAA
>JASDQU010010268.1:0-24404 GCA_032191745.1 Picea mariana | reverse complement strand
TCACATCAACCTATAACTGTCACTATCACATCAACATATCATTGTCACTTTGTCATATCAACCTATCACTATCACTGTCACATCAACTTGTCATTGTCACTCTGTCACATCAACCTATGTTAGATCATGCATCAACCATGTACCAAACCTATACCATACCATGTACAAAACTTGTACCATACCATGCATCAACCATGTGTATCAACATGGATCAACATCATCAAGGAATTCCTCATAAATATACCAAAGTGTATCTCAAACAATGTGCACAATATCCAAGATGCTCCTCAAACCAAGAGATATTCCATAAACCATGTACCATGAGATGTGCTTAATTTATATACCATATCACTCATGACATGTATCAATCATTACATACACCATGTGCCATAAGATATCATCAATGAAGTGCCTCAAGCATTGATGCAAGGAAAATTCCCCTATACCGGGTCTAGGTGAAAGAAAAGTGATGAATTCCCTTAAAATATTATTCTACCCTTAAGCTACCCCAAAACTATCTAAACAAAATAATGAGAGAGAGGAAAGAGAGTCAATGGGTGCACCTTTAGTCCTTGCGGTTTTCATAGACCTATTTCCCTTGTTGCAGCCTCCTAGATTATAGATCTCCTCCCAAAGATGACCTACAAAAGATTAGGAAAACAATGATGCAACACATGCAATCTCTACTAATCACTTTCAAAGTTTAGATATATATTTAAATGCATAAATCAATAAAATCATACAAACATAAGACTTTGGGACAATGACAAACTCTTTTATTAAATTTCAAGACAAAAAGGATTACAACCTTTGTTGGAAAATGCTCCATAAACCAGGTCCGGGCTTCTTTGCCTTGGCTCCAAGTGCATCAATAATGTGTTAACTTCTTTCAACCAACTTATCACCAAGGGAATGAGGAAGGGTTTCATAAGGAGAAAGGATGAGGCTAAAACTCAAAATGGGATGCAAAACTTGGGCTAAGAAAGGGAAGGGATTTTGGCAGAGTTTTCTTATTCTCTTGTTTGTGTTTCTAAATGAGACCCCAAGAACTCTTTGTATATGAGAAAAATATGGTTATTTGGTTTGAGGACATGATACAAGGGGTAAAATGGTTAGGAAACCATCCATAGCCTATAAACTCCATCGAATTTCATGCAATTTTATATTTTTTGCAACTTTTGGAGGTAAACGCAGGCTATATAGCATGCATCATGCATATGTGCGTGGGATAACTAACATGCAATGTGTGTGTGTACATGGGATATTAGTTTAGTAGGGCATGTACACTCTCCAAAAAATGGTGTTTCAAGAAGAAGCCTCAACGGTATTTTGTCAAAGTATGCAAAAGGAAGGGCCGATATCTTGTGTGCACAGATAAGGAATTTTAGACTATAGAAGATTCCCCTTAATGTTTGAGGTCAACAGAGAAACTGATGGCTGAAATACATTACAATATCTTTACTAGTGTGAAGGCACAGAGTTGAGTGAGCCTGAGATGAGTGTTCGTGAGCATGCCATCCACAATACAATGATAATCTCTCTAAGGCAGGCATACCCATGCTTGGGATGAATTAATCATGGATTCCAATCAAGTAAACTACATATAAATGTATATATAAAGTTTACCTGTGAGCAATACACAAAGTATCTACATATCAAAATAATTTGAAGATGTACAAGTAAATTATAACATTCATCTTCAAGAAGCGTTGATGCTTGTGGCTAGAGATGAGGACTTCATAGCTCAACCAACAACTTCAAGATATTCAAAACTCAGGTAGGAGTACAATAAGAGTGTAAGAATCACTACCCTGAGGCCTTCAACATGATGTCGGGGAAAGACTGGAGGATCTCGATCATCAGGAACATAACTTCATTGATTTTGAATCTGAACTTGACTTGACACTTGGGATGGTCGATTCATGAAAGTAAAGAGATAAACTGTAGAATGATTGACACAGGTTGTATAAAAATTCCCTTGGAAAAAATCATGACAAAATGATGAGACTTAGGAAGCATTGTATTGACATAATTCTATGATACAGGAGGCACCACAAACTCTCCATATGTTTGGAAGAGTAACCAAATGGAGGAGAACACAACTCTATGTAACGATAACAAATTCCTAAGGTCATACTAGATCCCACTGCTTTACGAACAAATGAAAGGATGTGCTTTGTCCAAGGGTGACTATCCTGTTTCCTATAAAAGATAATGTATATTCTGTCCCCTCTTTTTGGAATATTTTGTATTTTTGTCTTTTTCAAATTTTTAATGAGCTTGGAAAAGAATAAAATAATTCTACATTACAAAGGAGAAATGAGTGTCACGGGAAATAAAATTAGTTCCAAGTGCATGGAACATACTAATGCTCAGTGCAAGGAGACATGTGCAAGACATTCGGGAAAATTCCTCCATGGTTCGAGGTGTCAGATTACAAGGGAAAAAGTGTTGCAAGGCTTGCATTAAGGAATTCTTTGAAGGTTCATTTAATAGCAACATGAAGATGGCATTAGGCCAAAGATGAAAGGATGACACATGTGATTCGATTAGGTATGACACAAAAAGACTCCTTCCATGTTGAGTTTTACGATCCCAGAGAAGGTAATATCAGTGGTTTTTCATGTTTAGAGAGTTTGAAAAACACTAAAAGAAGATTCCAGAGTGTTCCTTTTTCATAACTAGTCCAGTAGGTTTGAAAAAGGGTTAAACTTATATAGAAAGGATGTCTCTTCAAAACCATTTTAACGAGTGTGACAGAGACAAGATCACTTAGCTATATTTTCAATTTTAAGGAGTCTTAAAAGAGCTTAACTATGGACTCACAACCTTTTTCTATGTTTAGTCTCCTTAGTCCGAAAACGTAAAAAATATAACTTAGGAGAACTCTCTCGATAATATATGTCTCCCGAAGTGTACCTTTTTCCTGGATAATCTATTGGTCGGAAAAGGGTTAAACTTATTCCAAATAGATGTTATTTCTGGACCAATTAACAAGTGTGAAAGGAACAAGGTCACTCAACGATCTTTTCATATTTAGCGAGTCTGAAAAGAGATTAACTATGGACTCTCGAGGGGTTCTTTTTTCGTAGGTAATATCCAAGGCCTAAAAAAGAGATAAACCAAAACCAAGGAGAATGACCCTTTTTCAAAAATTTAGTCCTATAGGCCTGAAAAAGGGTTAAACGTACACCTGCAAATACTCTCCTAGTGAACTTAAGGTCCTAGGGAATACTTTTATTCATGAATTAACCATTCAAACCAAAAAAGGGGTAAAATACTGCTAGACAAATGTGCCTTCAAATTTTAGTTTGGTGAGTGTGAAGGGAAACAAGATCGCTCGACAATCTTTTCAATTTTAGAGAGTTTGAAAAGGGATTAAAGAAGACTCTAGGGGGGATTCTTTTCTTAAGTAATCTAAACGAGATCGAAAATAATAAATAAGATCTCATTAGATATTGCTTTCAATGTTTAAGTGAGCTTGAAAGACAATAATTATGCTCATAGGGAGTCCCTCGGGTATCAGCCATAAAAGATGAAGAAGAATGGGGCTTCGATATATAGTCATGGAGGGACTAAAATGACTCCCAAGCCTATGGAAAAAACTCACAGCATGGAAGCCAAAATGTAGCAAAGGATCTAGCCAGGGAATCCATGTAGAGGAAAGCTTTACCACCTATTTACGACACTTCTAAAGAAACATAGAAGGTTCTGTGTCGCACTTGGTGGGATTGATCCTATGGAAATTTGAAAAAGTCAACAATATGCAAAGTGCAAGGTGGTGAGAACCTAACCTATATGCAAATGTCGAAAAATAATTTTTACCAAGGGATGATATGAGTGTAACACATCTTGTAGAAAAAACCAAACCAAAAGAACAAGTTCATTAGAATGACCCAAGTATCTCTCAAAAAGGAACTCAAGTAGCCACTGGACCAAGAAAAGGGAAAAAGAGGGCCAAATTGGGGCAAAAAGGGAAAAAAAATTATGTAAATAGAGGTGGAAAACTCATTTAAACCATTTCAATTTGGAAAATAACCAAAAGGGTCAAAATCCCTCTTCCTCAAAACACAAATTCAAGGAGCTAAGGTGGATGAAAAATCCTCACACCTGAACCAAGTAAGTACAAACAACCTTTCTTTTCATTTTCATCCACCATTTATTGCTTAATTCATTGTTTGGAGGGCATGTGCCCTTTTAAAAGGGTTGGGCATGCATGTACGCGGGTTGTCCACGCCCAACACATGTATGTACGTGGGAAAAGTAACACTTAGTCCACATACATACGCGATTTTCTTAAAGACAACCCAAGTACATCTTTTTTAACTTAAAAAAAAAAAGTGAAACAAGGGGATAACCTCACCAATATCTTGCAACAGGATGTATGTTCATTGGCAGGAAAGGGAACATGAAGAACTATATGTCTTGGTCGAGAAGGATCCAAGGGCTATTTCCATGCTTAAACAGTGTGGGATGTGGAAATTTTTCTAGTGTTCATTCACGAGGGAACAACCCAGTTTATTGAACCACTTGATAGGGTACCGGAATCCAAATGCAGAGGTGTTGGCCCTCGACCAATTTTTGAGGAAACATTGGTCACGTTTGACCACTTTTTTGGACTTCGACAGGCAAGTTGAATACAGAGTGCCCAGGCGAAGCACAGATTGCGAGATATCACTCATTTTGCAGGCTTGTGGACCCAAAAAATGGTTTTTAGGGTTTATATAATGGGTTATGGGATGTCATCCCATGGGTTTACCCATGTCAAGGCCCTTTTTGTAAAAGTACATATAGGAAGGAATGTAATGTAGAAAGCACTAGTTACTGGTTGGCTTAGTGCATGACTAGTAGAAGCTTAGTGGAAGAAATGTAAGAGATTGAGTGGTTGGCTATGTGCACGATATGTTGTAAGTGTATTGTTGGCTTAGTGAAAGATATTGTAAATTAATCTGTGAAACATACTATGTAAGGCTTTGTGCTAAGAAGGAGTTGGCTCTGTGCCTTGACCTTATTTCGGGGAAGGTGGATCTAGTGCGTTGTGCGCAGATCACCTGTCCAAGTGCGAAGCTAGCTCTATGTCTTTGTGCACAGGATAAGATGAATGTAAGAGATTGAAGAAGACTAATAAATAAGAAGAAGATTAATTTGGTGGATGTAGCCCCACACTGGGGTGAACCACATATATCTTGTGTCTTGACCTTCTTTGTGCAATGTGATTTGTGATTCATGTTGTGTATTTTCTTAGTGATGTTGTTATAACATGTAATGAATGCATATGATGTTGTTTCTTAGTGCTTAATGGTGTGAATGAATGGTAGATATGAGCTAATGCTACTTGCTAAGATATTTTAAGGGCTTGATCTTGATTGCTACTGCATTGATCTGTAATAAGGGTTAATCTGTGATGTGAATGAGAACCATAATCTAATGCATATTATTGGTTATGTGCTCTGTTAAAGTGTTGTAATCACAGATCTGTGTCCAAGCCTGGTTGTAGACACCTGAGTCCTGCAACCCCCCCTGCCTCTACCTCAGATGATACTTCATCTGCTTCGCATATGTTTCCGAAAGGGCTGGTAGTTAGGTCTTTGTTGGTGTGTTGTTGAACCCTGGGTCTACCCCTATGCCAACAAATGGTTCTGTTGCTGAGAATGAAACTATGGTTGCTGGGAACAGAATAAAAGAGAAATCTCTGTGTGTAGATCTTTTGCTGTAGTGCACAATATCCTACTTAACTTGTGAAGCTCTATGCTAAGAAAGAAGCCGGATTTGAAGAAGAGAGGTAATATCTTAAAGCTTTGTGCTCTAGTAAAGGTAAGATAAGTGGAAAGTTTTTCTTAGAAAGTATGAATCTAGGTATGTTTGATAGATTTTTTCCTAGTCTTAAAACTAGGGCACAGTTATAAGAAAGAGTTGATCTGAATAAATTTGATAGAAATAGAGAAAAATATGTTAGTCCTATGCATAGGAAGAGATTTTGGACTAATAAGTGGATGCAAGAACCTAGAAAGAATTTTTGTAGATTGCACGTCCAGTACTATGATCCAGGTGCGCAGTACAGGAGAGGTTGGGGATCATTTAAAAGAAAGAGAGGATTGACACTGTGTTACAATTGCAAAAGACTAGGACATCTTGCTAAGGAATGCCCTGGTATAGGTCCTATTTGTCTTTGTTGTAAAATTATTGGTCATGAGGTTGAGGATTGTCCAAGAATGATTGCTAAAGTTGAAAACATGAACATGAGATAAGAAAACTATAAATAAGGAAAAGAGACCAAGGATATGTTAAAGAATCATACAAAAAAAGAGACTATGTTAATGGAGTTAAAAGAAATAATGGATGATCACAGAGACATCAGTTTACCAGAGATCCTGAAAGAAAAACAATGCATAGTTACAAGAATAGGAGACTTTGCATAGACTGTGTATTGGATGAAGAAATGCATGTGAATGTTATGCCAGAAAGAACTTGGGAAATTTTGGGAAATCCTTCTATGATACCTTCATTAGGAAGGATAGGATTTTTTAAAGGAAAGATGATAACCCTATGTGGAAGAGTTACTAATATACCTACGATTTCTCATGAAACATCGACAGAAGAGGCCTTTGAAGTTATTAGGTTTGTTGAGAACAACGCTCCTTTTCCACTTTTATTAGGAAAGACTTATATTGAGAAGGATCAAATCAGAAGGAAAGTAGAGGAGGAAGCTACATAACAGAAAAAGAAAGAAGTAAGGGACTTCATAGCCAAAAAAATAGAGTGACTAAGAGAAGAACAAGAGGACAAGTTGAAGCAACAGAGGGCTAGAGAATTAGTCGTCAAGGATAAAAGAACACAGGAAGGCTTAAATAACCTGTCCATGCAAGAAAGAAGTGTATCCACACCGAATATAGTAAGAGACGAGGTATTACCTTTGACCCTTTTGAAATAACATCAACAACATGAAGTCACTATGCTAAGAGAAGATAAGAATAAGAATGGAAAGAGGAATCTAGAGATTCAGATCACAGAAAAAAAGGCAATGAAGCTCAGTAATAAGAAAGCCAAGTTAGAAAAACTACATCAAGTTCTAGAAAAGACTTCACAGGAGGCAGATCTGTAGAACTTGAACCTTGCCGGAATAATAGAACCATGAAAAATGGGACTTCACCACGACGAAGCTCTATGACCGTTGGAGGTGCCATGACTGTTAGAATGATGCTCTGGAATGGATAGAAACATAGTTATTACCAAAAATACCATCGTTGGACCAATGAAACCATTCCATAATGAAATCATTTGTATTGATTGAGTCATTCCTACCCGTTGGAGGAATCCGTTACGACGCTTGCTTATTTAACCCGCTGGATGCTGCGACGGGACCACTTTTTGCAAACTATGATACTTGAGCTAACAAAGAATCCATTGTATCATGTTGGGATTTCTAGACTTTGTCATCCATCTGATTACCTTACTTGTTTGTTCGCCTACCTGATTTATTTGGTTACAAGTGTGAATGTCGGGTGAATGTAGTGCATTATAAAAGTCTATGGAGGGTATTCTTGTAGACATCATGGATGAGAGAGTTATGTCTGTAGGAATACAGGCATCATTGACTGGAATATTGCAAGAATCTCCATCAACTAGATGACATTCTGGCCGCAATGCTGAGAAGTGAAGAAAACACCGCTACGATCTGGCTAACGCGAAGCAGATCCCATCGGTCTTGCTAGAGTATATACCACCTTTGGCTGGCATGGGGAACTGTGAAAGTATCCCATGTGACTTTGAATACAAGCTAATCATTGTGTACATCTCGAAGGGGATACACATCGTTGGACCCCAGTTAGGACACATTCCAGCCCTAAAGAACAACGACTTCAACCTCGGAGATCAGAAGAACTATGCGATGCTTGCGCCGCATAGGTATTTGTTGAATACGTCTTGGAAGAAGCTACCCATAGTCTCCCAGCCATGGATAAAGGAGCTCACACAATCAATGATCCTAAACTTGATGAATATCTCTCACTTTGGCCGAAACCAGGAGGTTAGCGCTTTCATTAAACTCATCTTGTCATTCTATCATGAAGGCTATCTGTGGCTTGACAGACGTGTCACTATGGATCCGACGATGATCCACCTCAACACAAGATTGAGCATGCAGGGACTGGACCCTCACTAGTTCTGCCTAGGGAAGACTTCAGATCGCTCCCTGGAACAACGTATAAAAGAGGACTATGGTGATGTAGAGAAGGGAAAGAAAGGCTACAAGGTAGCCTCCATCCAGGATGGCACAATGTGCCTAGTTTGTCAGCTTATAGATGGTAAGCTCGTCAGAAAGAACCATCCAACATAGGTCACTGGATTCGTATTAGACATTGCAGGGAAGTGCGTAGAAGGAATGCAAATGAACTGGGCAAGTTACCTCATCAACGATCTTGAGAAGGACTATCGTGTAGCATAGGACCAGGGCTATGAGTTCCATTTTAGCTAGTTACTGGTATTGATCGCATTTTTCACTTGGAAAATGCCAGAAGGATCATCCTTCCTGGAGGTTGAGCCATAAGAGCCATTGGCCACTAGGTTTTCCACGTTGTCATATACAAATGATATGTCGAAGCAATGGAAGTTGAAAGCTATCTTCCATGCTTATTACCAGCAGCTGAAGTGCACCATTAAGACATTTCCACGAATGACCTCGAATACACTACACCAATATAGGCTGCTAGCGAAGTTCTGCGTAGATCGACACTTTATCTACATCACTGTGCATAGGGATGAAAGTAAGGAGTTTCATTCCTACTATAAGTTGATTGATGAAGATATGGACGAGATCAACAAAGAATGGCCAATAGAGTTCCTTGTACCGGTGGAATATGCAGAACCTTTTGAACCCAACATCATTGGAATCCCCTTGGTTACCCAGGTCGAACATGATGGACATACTAGTGCAAAGAAAAATAAGAAAAAGAAGGAATTGTAGAACATAGAAACTGATGAGGAGGACAACGCATTAGAAGAAAGTAGGCTTGACTCACCCACAAGAGAAGGAGGAGATGAAGTGAACCAAGAAGAAGGATGGGAAGAAGGAGAAAATAAAGACAAAGGAGAAGTGACACCGCTGAAAGATCCCCCTATAGAGGCCGAAACATCGAAGAAAAGGAAGGTTTCTTCGCAGAAACCCTCAGCAAGAAAGAATACCTGAGCCAATAAACCTCAGTCGAAGAATGTGAACACAGTGGACGATGTCGATCTCATCGTCGCAGTTGTGGAGAACACTTCAGAGGATATATTGCAAAGACATGGAGAGAAGTTGGAGACATTATATGAATGAATCGAGAAAGAACTCAAAGACATACAACAAGCCTTCTATTCAAACTGTGCAATACCTACTGCGCCTTCTTCACCGAAGATTGCAGAATGGGGGAATGATCCCACCCAATTACAAAGGTTAGTAGATGCAACAGAGGCTCGACTTCATCGAGTCCAAGAAGAAAAGGAGAAGGATACAAAATCCTTGAAGCAAGAGAAGGAGGAGGTCTTAGAGATACTTCAAGTTGCACAGAAGGAGAAAGATGAAATTAGGGCGATGTTCGAGGAGGACTAAATAACTTTTCTCTTGCAAAGCAGATTGTGGTTAAAGAAGCAATGACTAAATAACTTTTCTCTGTTCTGGACTTGGCACAGGAGGAAGAAGAGTCGGCCAAGATTCAAGTGGGGAATCTTGCTAAGGCCATTCAATAGCTTCAAACAAGAGTAATAGAGTTAGAACTTCAAGCAATGTCGAGAACTCTGCAAGAAATGAGGGATCAAAGGGAAGAAATCTCTAAGAGCGCAGTAGAAAGAATCAGGGCTCTCACCTCAGAGTGTAAGAAAGTGAGTGATCGAAGTGTGCAGACCTATGAGAGCCTTGTAGAAGAGCCAGAGTTGAAGAAACTGGAAGCACAACTCTAGGAGGAGAAGAAGAAGGCGTCCACTATGAAAGCATAGATGAAGCTTCTTACTACAGTAGAGAAGATGAAAATATCATAGGAACAATGCACAATCGAGCAGTAGATTATTGCCATCTAGAGCAGAGTCATGGAGGTTACATAGAGACTCCAGCCGGTGCAAGATGAAGCCTGCACGATTTTTGAACAGGTTTAAGGATAAGGCTCACAACTAGACCAACTAGTTGTGACAGTGGAACAATGCCAGGAAGGGCCTGTTACAGAGAAAGTGATTCAAGATTTCACTGAGCAGGAGGTTCTGGCGAAGCAGCAAGTCGAGGCAGCTCAAGCTAAGATTGAGGCCTTTGAAGCAACGTTGCCCAAATATGAGTGACTCGGGATGAGTCACAGGTGAGTGTTGGGGGGCCTGTTGGCCCTCAACCAAGTTTTGAGGAAACATTGGTCGTGTTTGACCACTTTTTGGGACTTCAACAGGCAGGTCGAAGATGAAGCGCCCAAGCAAAGCATAGATCGCAGGATCTTGCTCATTTTGTGGGCTTGTGGACCCAACAAAGTGTTTTTAGGGTTTATGTAATGGGTTATGGGATGTCGTCCCATGGGTTTATCCATGTCAAGTCCCTTTTTGTAAAATTATATATAGGAAGGAATGTAATGTAGAAAGCACTAGTTACGGGTTGGCTTAGTGCATGACTACTAGAATCTTAGTGCAAGAAATGTAAGAGATTGAGTGGTTGGATATGTGCACGATATGTTGTAAGTGTAATGTTGGCTTAGTGTAAGAGACTGTAAATTTCTCCATGCAATAGACTGTGTAAGGCTTTGTGCTAGGAAGGAGTTGGCTCTGTGCCTTGACCTGATTTCAAGGAAGGTGGATCTAGTGTGTTGTGCACAGATTAGCTGTCAAAGTGTGAAGTTGGATCTGCATATTTGTGCATAGGATAAAATGAATTTAAGAGATTGAATAATACTAATAAATAAGAATAATAATAAGTTGGTGGAAGTAGCTCCACATTGGGGTGAACCACTTATATCCTGTGTCTTGACCTGCTTTGTGCGATGTGATTTGTGATTCCTGCTGTGTATTTTCTTAGTGTTGTTGTTATAACATGTAATGAATGCATCTGATGTTGTTGCTTAGTGCTTAATGGTGTGAATGAATGGTAGACATGAGCTAATGGTTCATGCTAAGAGGTTTTAAGGGCTTGATCTTGATTGCTACTGCATTGATCTGTAATAAGGGTTAATCTACGATGTGAATGAGAACCATAATCTAATTCATATTATTGGCTAAGTGCTATGTTAAAGTGTTGTAATTAGAGATCTATGTCCAAGCCTAGTTGTAGACACCTGAGTCCTGCAACCCCCCCTTCCTCTACCTCGTGTGAGACTTCATTTTCTTCACAGGTGTTGTTGAAAGGGCCGGTAGTTAGGGTTTTGTTGGTGCGTTATTGAAGCATTGAACCTTGGGTCTTCCCCTGTGACAACAAGAGGATTTCATGCTAGAGGGTCAATCATTGAATCCAACGACATAGGCCATTTAGTTTTTGACCAACCTCTCAAGGAGTTGGGAACCAGGAAACTTGCAGACCATACCTCCAGGGCCATATAAAATACAGGACTATATTGGGATGTATTGAGAGGGTGGTACTAAGAAAGTAGGATCTCAGGTGATGATACATAATATCACTAGCCTCAGTCTTCTTATAGTACTCTTCATGATTGGGTGGATCACAGGATCCACAACACTTCATGAGGCTTTCCATGCATAGATGTATTATGCAGTTTAGTGTTTTGATGCCACTATTTTTTACTAGAGCAGTACAATGCTCACATGCATGAAGAAACAACTAATCGATTGTCGAAGAATAATGAACAAGAAATTTGGGTTCAAGACTATATTGTGCGCTTTCTTTTTCGAGAGAGTGCCAAGCCTTAGCCCAAGGGAGATAGTACGAGGCCATATGTCCTCCTTTATAGCATTGTGTAGGTGGGCAACTTTGTTGCCTAGACAAAGTGCAGGGAGAGTCCAGGAGGCATTTGACGACAAATTTTTCAACTGATGGTCCCGCCAAATTCCGGTAATTGAGGACTATCCTTATGTAGGGATTAGTTTCTTGAGGGATCCTGATATTCCATTCCCCATGGTGAGGAACATAGAGAGATAGGTAAACACGCTTCAATGTTATTTAATTTTAAAATTTTTAATTATTATCCTTTTTATGGTAATGTAAAAGTACTGACTCAATGATATGTTATATACAGATGTGGGACCGGTGCGACCAACTAACTTGGCTGGGAATAGGTGTTGTGCTTGAGGATATTCCAGACTGGAAGGAGAAAAAGGACTAGTAGTTGCAGGAGGACCCCCAACCGGAGATTCTAAGAGAGTACTACGACAAGTAGAGAGGAACCTGAAAACTCTCACTCGTGCAATGCCGAGGGCAGAAATAGAGGAACTTCCCCTGACTATGAAGCCAGATCTTGTAGGGGTGCCTAGGACTTGGGTCCAAATGTTCTAGCATCTTGTGAACACCATAGTTCATTATAGTAGGGCCAATAGGCCTAGACCATAGTTAGTATTGGACCACACATGTGCCGAGGGAACTTTTTGTACTCTATAGTGAGGGCTTGGGCCCAGCGATGCATACCGACTCTGTTTGAAGATTTATGTCCCACTTTGTACTCATGACATTATTTTTTGGCACATATTGTTATATATACATATTTTTTTCTTATGGATACACATTTTGTACAAATGTATTTACATGTGTGTGTATGTGTGTGTTTTTACTTTTATGTGTGAGAAACATGACAATCTAATACTTGATTAGCCAATGTATCAGTGAGTTGATTAGATCTCCTAGGAACATGAATATAAGTAATATAATGAAAATATAATTCTAAGAGGCATAGCCTAAGGAATCGTTGGTGAAGGGTGGGATCGTAAACATGGTATACCCCATTTAAATGAGACACGACCAATTGAGAATCTGGATAAACCCAGAGGTGAGAAATACCATGTGACAAGGAATCACGTAGTAATTCTATTATGACACTATACTCAACAACATTATTGGTTGCTTCGCCTAAAAAAATACCTCTAGAAGACATCAAGTGACCAAAAGGTGAAAAAATCACCCAAGCTATGGAAGAAAGCCTTCGAGTGTGTCGACTAGCACCATATGCAAACCCAACATAGACCTCCGATTCACTTGATATCTTCCATAGTGAGACAAAACAAAATAAGCTACACATCCATAAAACAAAAAGACAAGACTATATAAGTAAATCTATACATATATACAAGAGGTCACACTTAGGCTACCGATCTAAGAATAATACTTCTTAAGGTAGAGCCCATTTCTAGGCTCATATAAAGTGTTACCCTCAAAATCAACCAGTTTATAGGCACCTTTTTCTAAAACCTTATTCACAATAAATGGTACGAACCACATGTGTTTGAACTTGCCTGCCCCCAAGGGATATTTATCTTTTCCATATACTAGGACAAGATTGCCTTCAGAGAAAATCCGAGGGTGAATAGACCGATCATACTGACACTTGACACGTTGTTTGTGAGCCTTGTTGGCCAAGGCTGCATCTCGACGCTACTCATAGAGCTTCTCGAGATATAAAAGATGCTCCTCAAGTGGTGTGGTGTTGGGTAGTAGTTCCACTGCCAACTTAATAGAATGGATTTGACATTCGATAGGAAAGACTTCCTCCAACCCATAAACGATTTGTAAAGGAGAAAAACTAGTAGCAGTCTTGACTGAGGTTCAATAAGACCAAAGTTCCGAGTACAACCTCAAATACCAATTTGACTTGGCCTAATTGATCGTTCCCTAAAGAATAGGCTTGACAGACTTATTGATAACCTCCACTTGACCATTCTCCTATGGGTAGTAAGGTGAAAATTTTTCCTACTTAAACCCTAGTTTTGATGTTAACTTAGACATCATCTTGTTCTGTAAGTGACTGCCATGATCTGTGACAATATCCTTTGGAATACCAAAGCTGGCTACAATCTAGTTAAAAATGAAAATTACACTCATTTCCCTGTCACTGTTGAATGTTGGCATAACTTTGATCCACTTATTAAAGTAGTCTATTGCTACAATGATATAGCGATACCCCCTTTCTAAAACTGGGTAGCATGTAGTGAAATAAATCTCCCACTTAGTGAAGGGACCAACAACAATAACTAGGAACATGGGATATGGGTGTGCTTGCATATTCCGAGAGAAGATTTGGCACAGGTGACACTTCTTGACCGCCTCCACACAATATTTGATCAACGAGGGGCAAAAGTATCTAGCGTGAAGAATATTTTTGGTTGTTTCCAACCCAGACATGTGACCACCACATGTTCTTGTGTGACAGTCATTTAACATAATTGCTACCTCGTCGTGAGTGAGACATCGAAGAAGAATGTAATATACTCCTCAATGATATAAAGTATCATCAAGGATAATATAGTTCGACACTTGATGGCATATTCACCAATGTTCATCATGAGAAGCAAAATATGGGAACTTCAAAGTCTGAAGATACACGAGTATATCTCCATACCAAGGGTTTGAAGAAGTAATAAGGAAAATATCCCCATTAATCAATGACTCTTCGGGTAAATTATTACCACTCTTGACTGAAAGTTTCGATATTAGTTCAACAAATACCAAAGACTTTTTAGATTTCACCAAAAAAAAATCCAAGTCAAATTATTGTAGAATGACTATCCATCGACTAATTTTCCCACCAATGACCCGTCAAGTTAACACGTATTGAAAAGGGTTCACGAAAACAATGACAATGGTATTGCGAAGTAAGATGTAATGATAGAACCATTGGACAACATGAACAACTTCCAAAGAAATTTTATCAACATGAGTGTAGTTGAGTTCCAGTCCTACCAAGCCTCGACTAAGATAGTAGATAACATTCTCTTAGAGCACATCATCGTCTTTGACCAAGACCATGCCAATAGTAGACTCTGTGGAAGCCAAATATAACAATAAATACTTGCCATAATATGTAATACTGAGTAGAGGGTCGGGGGTTAGAGCACATTTCAACTCTTATAAAGAGCATTGAGCCGCTTCATCCCAGCAGAATGGGACCCATTTTTTCAACAGACACACAAACCCATTAGTAATATTGGCATAGTTGGCAACAAAACATTGAAGAAAGTTGGATTTTCCTTGTAGAATTTGAAGCTGGGGGATTGTGCAAGGGGGAGGAAATTGAAATATTCCTCAACCTTTAGAGGATTGACCATGATCCCTTTAGCTCACATGATAAAACCTGACAAGTGTCCCGATGTTACATAGAAACTACACTTGTTTGGATTCAGGCGAATCCGATAGGAGCGACACCTCTCAATGATAAGTTGTAAATGGGCAGGATGATCGGATCTCTTATGAGAACATGATCCCATATCATCAAGATACTCCTCGACTATGTGTTTGAGGTCATGGAAAGCAAACAACATGGCCCGCTGAAAATTAGCTCCAACATTCTTAAGGCCAAAAGGAATTTTTTTGTACGTGAATGTACCCCAAGGACAATTAAATGTCACTTTATGTTGGTCCTTGGGTTTGATATGAATATGGTTGTACCCAAAAAAACCATCCATAAAATAAAATACCTTACAACCCACACATTTATCAACAATATGGTTACTGAAAGGGGTTGGAAAATGATCTTTCAGGCATGCTTTTTTTAGGTCACAAAAATCCATACATACGTGGATCATACGTTGAATTTTTTTGATAGGAATGTGGTTCAACACCCATTCCATCAATTTCATAGGGTATATGAAACCAACCTTGATGAGTTTCTCTATTTCATCCTTGATCATCGCTGCCTTGCGAGGATTGACTGGGCGAAGCTTTTGTCAGACTAGTTTAACATACAGGTAATTTTTGATTTCATGTTCAACGATACATGGATCAATTCCTGGCATCTCCTCATAAGACCAAGAAATACGTAGAAAAAATATTTGATTAATTTAGTGTAGATATGAATCTCTTCGAGAGAAAAATCTTCTCCGACGAAGATGTTTTCCATGATTCAAGGGGTTTTAGAGATGTCAATAGGAATATTTTCAACTATACTTTCCATATTTCCCTCAATATAGCTTTCGTGCATAGCCGGAGAGTTAATAGGAAAAGGGGCATCTCCATTCATGGTCGTAATGAAATCTCATGCCTCTATTCTCTTCAGCTTGGGTAAGAAATAAGATATGTGGTGAAGATAGTCCCAAGGTCTGTCTTGCCAGTAATTGCCTCTAGTATCTCCTCGTTAGAGGGAAAGACTAAGTCCAAAGGGTCATAAGTGACGAGATATTATTGAGCCCAAATCGGCTCGAGAATAGGATCTAGCTCCTGTGGGGGGACTAGATCAGGGTTGGTTGAGGCTTGTTGGACAACATTATATGCAATCTTAGCACCAGATAAGGGCATGGCCATTCTAGGGTGCCCTATCCCTTCCATCGAAGTTGATGGGGAAGGTAGAATCCATGGGTCGTTAAAGTAACTCATTCTAAAATACTTGACTTGAAAGATTGCAACCTTCATCTGGTTGGGGACAACTGAAATAAACTTGACATCATTAGCAGGTGACGGATAATCAAAATTACCCATTAAATATGGAAACAATATGACACCCAAGTTGAAAGTACCTAGTTGTGGGTTGTCAATCATCGAGACTGTGGATGTCCCCGATGAAGGGTTGGGACTCGAGAAGGATAATTGATCAATGGTTATGATCCAACATTCACGAGGAAAACATAAGACCTAGAAAATGGTGGATACAACCGCTTCCATAGCATAGGTCCAACTCTGCCCTAATAAAATATGGTAGTCGAGAGGTGCATCAAATACTTCTACTTTGACACACAGATGTTTTCCCTCCAACTGCACGGGGAAGGAGGGAATTATGCCATGTGGTCTGAAATATTGACCATCAAAATTGGTTAGCAATGTGGGCGACGGAGAAAATGCAGGTTGGCCAATCGCCTTCCAACATGCCAACGACATCATACAAGTCCAGACACCGTCATCAACCACCATACAAAAAATGTTCCATGTCAAAAATTTCGTGACATACAACACTACTATATGAAAAGTGATGTGGTGAGGAAGATGAGGTTTATAATATGTAGGATCGAAAAACATCATTCTTGAGTAAGTTGTCTTGGTCTCTCCCAAGGCAGACAACAATACTTTCCTTTGTGAGGGGAAACTCTGGAGGACTTCTAGAGGAGACATTGCACAAGCAGTTTGTGCCAGATCCTCCACGATGGAGTAATTCTAAGAATCCCTTGCGTTTGGGTTGTGATAAGCCTTTTTGAACACACCCTTAGGGATGAAAGTCATGGTTTCTCTCACAGTCTTCTCAATTTGAAGACGAGGCAGTGGGTTCAATGCTTCTTTTCCCTTCTTAACAGATTCTAGCATTTCGTAATTATGAGCCCTAGTTTGTAGATTAATTTTGGATTTCATCATATAAATGTTTGCGGATATATTGTTAGCATGATTAGGCATGGGGGTTCCCTGATTTCTCCTAGGTGCATTGGTGGATGAGGAAGCTTGAGTCAAACTTTTCCCTTGTGGAAAAGGGTTAGTTAGAACTGTGGGTTGTTGTTGTGCCAATAACTTTTGGGCTTCCTCAAGTCGATGTCATTGGTGAGTGAAGTGGTCTTCTATGGAAAGCTTACACAGAAAATTCACCATTCTCTTTTTGTTTTTTCCCTCGCTAACATTATTTACATCCTTCTTATCCCCCTTACCCTTCTTTTTTTTAGATTTCCTCTTTCCCTCGGTTTGTTGGTTACCCTTGGGATTTTTCGATTACACACTGTGTACATCCGACGTTTGGGTTACAAGGGCATCCCAACTAGGAGTTTGGTTGGACACACTCTGTTGAATCAATAATTATTGTAATTGACTAGTCAATTGATCCGTGGACTTGCTATGTGCTGAGCCTACTATGCCATCAGCCTGAGGCCCAAACTTCTGTTTGGTCTAGTCAAAATTTGACCGTGGTGTATCAGGTAGGATCTTGTATAGCATACCAAATTGAGAGTAAATCAACTCCAGTTGTTAGGCTCTCATGATATCCTCTTCTTCAGAAAAAACCTTGGACTTCACGACATCTTTGGATATGCAAGGAACCAAGGACTTTAGGAACCACTCAAGGAAAAAAGTGGGAGGGACCTTAACTTTGATCAAACTCTTTCATCGTCGCCATTCTCGAATGTGATCTGAGATATGGATGAATTTTGTCTACTCAATTTTGGATGGCAACTCGATGTTGGCATCATATCTTACCAGTAGTTGGAAATGGTTTATGAAGACCATAGCCAAGTCATTAAAGTAAGGATACTTTGAGCTATCGAGCTTGATATACCATTTTGCGACACCCCCTATAAGAGTGCGTTGAAACAAACACAACTGAATGGAATCATCCTTTAATGAGTTGGATGAGCACCATAAATGAAATGTGGTAACATGATCACATGGATCTTTTCTAGGCCTTCCTTCGAACTTAGGGATTCCCGAGGGAAACTTAGTCAGCATGGGGGGCCAATGTGGATCATGACATATTGGGTCATTCAATAGTCTTGATAAGTATGGAAAATGTAGAGTTTCCAGGAAAGGTAGTCTCGGTTGTGGTGGATTCAAATGAAAAGAGGGGCCTGGATTTTGGTTGGCACCAGGTTTATAGGAAAAGTTAGGCTGTTGGGTAGAGTTTTGGTAGAAACCATGGTGACCCTATAGAGTAAAAGGAGATTGTATTTTATTCAACATGGTTAGCTGATTCCCATAGTTGGATGGCATGCCCTGTGTAGGGATTTTTCCTTGCACAGTATTCCAAGGACCTTGGTTGGGGATTCCCCCAACTGACCGTCCTGGCATAGGTATTGATCCTTACATTGGGTTCCAATGAGTGTGGGATTGGTTGCCCCAATCGACATCCCTTTTGATGGAAAAGAGCCTTGCCAGGGATTTATAGGACCTCGTGAGGAGTAAACTCCCATCATAATTCCTTGCAAAGGAATGGAACCTTGCATAGGGTTTGGTTGATAAAAAATGGGGTTTCCCCTGCCTAGAAAACAGATGATGAGAAATCCTTATTTCCAATTGTTTCAAACAAATAAAAAGGCATATATTCTACTAGATTCATGTAGGACTGAGGTCCATGACTCCCCCCACTAAATAAACAAGAGTTGGTGTCAGGCCCGATCGACTGCTAGAAAGTGTCTCCGAGCAAAGGGGACAGAGGAGGGATATGACCCCCACTATAAGGGATAGTGTTTAACGAAAGAGTGGGTCCTCCAACAGGTCCTTGCAAGAGAGCATTAGAGATCCCTTCCCCCAAACAAATAGTATATAGATTAGAGTAGGTTAGGACCAAACTAAAATCAAAACTGGGCATCCCATATGAAAAGGGAGCACCAGACACATTGTGGATAGGAGGAACAATGGCCAGAGTCATTGATGGTTTTCTTTCATTGTCCAAATTAGTGGGTTTTTGGACAACTTTCATCCTGATAGGCAGAGGTGGGGGAGCAGATGGGAGTATGAGGACTCCCAATATAAGTATAACTAGTTGCTTCCATCACCGCTTGTCTAACAAACTGGAATTCAGGAGAAGTTACCTCAGGTGAGACTATATGAATAAGAATCAACATCGATAAGTCAGTGATCAGAGGGTTTTATGGCCTGAAGCATTCATCTTCAAGGTCAGAAACGATGGAATCCTATAGTGTAGAAAATTATTTTCTATGAGCTATCTCGGTTATAGTTTCTTGTGGCTTGGTTGCTTCAAATGAACCCTCTTGATCTAGTATGCACCTCAGCGGTGGCATAGGTTGCTCCAAAGTAACTGGCGATAGGCCCTGAAGCCTACACAAATGATGAATTTGTTGATCTTACACCTTGTGAAATGATCAACCAACACCCTTTTGAGGGGTCCGAGATCCCTTTAACTCATCATGAACCAAACCCGCCTTAGAGGCCCAATTAGACTCTACGACATTTGATGGTGGAATGGTTCTCCAGATATTTCGATCTAGCTAATTTATCGATGGGATTTACTTGGTGATCAACAAGATGTCTTTCTATGAAATTTCCTCCTTCAGATTAAACGTTCTCCTTTTTTTGTCATTTCTTTTATTAGATGAGTCTGATAAAATGAGATGTGTTGGTATAAACCAACTGATAGAAGTGATTATTAACTACTGAAGAAGACTGATCTTGGGATAACCCTCATTCTCAATCATGCAGACAAATATATTCAAACCTATTAAAATCCTAGTACTAATACATTAACTTGCTGGTATTTCAACGTTGATTGAGATACAATTATCGAAAAAAATACGCATGTAATAAGATGATTGCAAGAAAAATAGTTTCCGTATCTCTAACATCAGTCACACATTAACACAATGATTTTATTTTCATCATTAAGAACAAAAGGATTGCAAAAAATATTGAAACATATAACTTATAAATAGATTCAAAAAATCTTACTCGTCACAACATCAATTAATGAAATAAAAGTTGGAAGTAGTTCCTCTTCAATCCAATCACATAATGCCTTTGATGAAAAATAGAATTTTGTCTATGGTCCTAAACAAGACTCCTCAATTAAGGTTGTTTAGAAATAGTTCTTTACAATTCTCAAAAGAGGGTCTCTTCCCAAAACCATCAACCCTTGCTAAAAGGTTAATCGCCTTATTTATAAAGAATCACTAACTAAAAATAATTTCTACAAGTTTTTGTTAAGTAAAACAAAATATTTCCATGTGGCACTTGATCTCTTTGTTCTTTGGAAATCATATCATGGTTCTATTGGAGTGGACAAATCTTCTTATATTCTGACCACTTGATGAAGATATCCTTGCATGTGTTAGCATACATGAATATGTGTTGATCCATTGGGTTTGAAAGGATTTATTTTACTTCTACTGCTCGTTCCCTATATTTGATGACCTTGGCACTCAACCACTATATAATTGCAGGAGCCTTGATTAGATGTTCCATAAACTATTGCATTTGACCTGGTGCCATGATTTCCACCTATGCGATCTCCAATATCCATGCTAAGTCTTGTTCTACATGTCGTTTGACTATGTCATGCAATTCGACAAAGTCTTCAAGTGAGCCGAATTCTGGGAGGCCAATGAGTTTCATATCCTGATTGATATTTTCCCAGCCTTCTTCACACTTGGACCACTTCTTTTGTATCTCTCGTTGAGGTTCCTGGGCCATAATTACCCAGTATTCGACTTCTGTCATGATCAGAGAGATGTTTCAATCAATTAGCACTCGAATACCATGCTCCTGTGCATCTTGTCCCTTTTGCACTGCGCTGATGTAGTCAATTTGTTATACTGCTTGGTATTCTTTCTCATACCATCTCTCCACATCCTTGCAGGTTTCCAGTTCTATAAGGGTATCTTCTTTAAAATCGATTATACCTGTAGTGAAAATATGTCGTTCCTTTGTGAACTTTGCATAAGAATCTTGGAACTCACTCTTTAGAAACACCGTGGCCTACGTTGAGTCTTGATAGTATTTTTCCAAATGGCATAGATGATATAGCTACTTTAGTGCAGTGATCAGTTCCTTTTCATCTCACCTTACTCGATCCAACATGGCATTAGTGATATCCATCCCTTTGCCGATGAGCTCAAATGTCTTTTCATGTTCTGTGCTGAGCAACGTCTCCTCCATGGTGATGGGAATCAAGCTATCTAGCGTGAGTCTTCTCTTTTTGGTGGTCCTCTTCATGATATCTTTCCTCTTTCTATAATAAGTGATCACTTGTATATCGATGACCTAATCAATGAGCTCAAGGATTTGTTGTTCTCCCCAGGTCAGAGTGTTTCCCAAGATTCTTGTTGTATGTATTTGTTCCAGGACGAGTTCTTGTACTTCTTCCATATGTTCTGATGGCTCGACCTTCATTTGGTGTTCATCGGCTGGTGAGGTATCATCCAAAATTGAAGAGTCAGTGATTTGTTCAGTACTTACTTAGTGATCAGTTGTTGAGGTGTTGATATCTTGCTGTTGCAATTCCTCTTTTTTTCCACCTGATCCTATATCCTCTCTAGAGATGTCTTTCGGGGTCCCCGATAAGTCGAGAAACTCAGTGTCTAAGAAACTTTCATCCTCATGGTTGCCCTGAAGAGGGTTTTGAACTAATGCATCGGGACTTGGAGTAGATGTTTTCTTAGGTTCCTTCTCCTCTGTAATCGATATCAGAGTTACCAATGAGACCTGCAAACTCTCTTCATCCTCATAGATGGTTATGATATCAAACAGGGGATTTGGCACACCCATTTCACCTGGTGTTCTTAGACTCTCATACTGGGTTGGAATGGTCATTGATGATCTAGCCTATGGTGATGGAACTCTAGGGTTTTCCCGACCGGTGGTTTTGAATCTGAGCCATTTATCTCCTCACTAATTGTGATTGGGTCATCCAAGGGGATCCTCATTTCTATTAATTTTGGATCATTCTCTAGCTGGTCGATGACTCTATGGGATCCTTCTAGTAAAAACAACCCTCTCCTTTGTACCTTTGTGGTTTCTGTTGTTTTGGTTTCTTCTCTAACCCTGAGAGCTTCTTGAGCCAACTACTCTATTGTCTCAACCTGCTCATCCATGCTCATATATTTGACCCTATTCATGTTCGGGTTAGATTTTCTCTTGAATACCTCCTCCCAGTCTTGGGAACATTCTGTAAAAATATCATCTTCAAACTTGTCATGCACGTATGGCTAGCAAGAAGAGACTTGTGAAGCATGTTGGAGGACTAGGAATTTATGGTCATGCTTGTCAAACTGACCTATCGAGAACATGTATTGTAGCTAACTCAAATCCTCTTATTTAGCTTCAGCAGTGTCCTTCACTATATAAAACCCCACATGGAAACTGTAGGGTATAAATGCTCATTTCTTGTCCTTAACCAAAGTGGCATTATAGCCCTCCAGGATAGTCTGATAATAGATTTATCCTATGATGAGCAAGTTTGGGATGTGATTAGGGAGAAAATGTGGTGCTTTAGTGGCCCTGAACACCATGATATAGGTTCTGTGTTCATCTATATACCGGTGGCCTATTTTCGAGATCATTTTCTTGACCGCTACAAACAACCTTGGGCATTCCTTTTTAAATATAATAAAATAAATATGGGCGATGAATTCATTGAAAATAAGGGAATAATACTTCTTGTACATGTTTTCCCATAGGATGTTGAAGCAGACATGCATAGTAAGTTCTGCGACATGCCATCTCAAATTCATACCGGTGAAGACATTCCTCGCGCAGATTACATCTAGCAGATATGAGGCCATGTGAAAAGAAGGCGCCTCTCCTTCTTTTGGAATCTGAGCCTACAGTACATTGGTACTCAATTTCTTGGACATGATCACTCCCCAGTTGAAACTACTCCCCGAAATAGCCACAATATATGAAAGGGGCATCCACGCCTCCGAGAACTTGGCACATTTCTTTTCCTCGTATAACCTGAAAATTAGAGCCATTAAGTAGATATATGGATCCTTTAGATTCATTGTCCCATACCAGCCATCATTACGGTTTGTAAATTTCTTGTCATCCTTCCACCACGAGGCCATCAATTGGCTGGTGTCATGGAATTCATAGAAATTTACCACGAAGTCCGTGTTCAACTACTCCTCCGAGTCCCTGAGCTTGTAATATTTTTAGACCTCTGTCGAGAGACAAACTCCAACACATCCACCATTTTCATCATTAATGAGGTACTTATGCACATCTATATGATCATTTAGCCAACTCAGAGTCTCAATGCATGGTAATACTGGATTTTGGCAGTCTACCATGTGTAAGCACAACCACCGAATGTTCAGAAAAACCTGGTCGTTGAGCACCCTTACATCTAGGTCACTGTGTGGGATAAACTTTGGGTAATATTCTTGGTTGATTCTATTGAATATATCTCCCCACTGTGGGAGAAATATTTTAGATACATTGGTTTCTTCTGTACCGTCAAAAGTGGGGGGTTGAATAAATTCCTTCTTCGTTGAAGTTTTAATGATTGGTTCCATCCTGGGAGCGTATTCCAACTACCTTGCAGTGCCGGGAGAAGATCCTTCACCAATATCTGCCTCCTTTAATTTTGGTGCCCTAGGCGAGCATCTGTTCATTGGCTTCCTTGGAGGTAGTTTCCCTATAGATAAAACATCATTAGACACTATGTGTAGCAGATCAAATGCTGATATATACAAATTATGATCGTCGAACTAATACAAATTTACACATACCTCTTTTTCCACATTATTTTTTTCATCCCTATGATTGTTAATGATGTAAACCTATATGTTGCCTTCAGAGGGGTCAGTGGCCTGAGTTCCTAAAGAGAGAAGGGAGAAGAACTTTTCCTGAGAAAAGAAGTTGCATTTTCCTATGTAAAAACCTTATA
>JASDQU010010267.1:83405-102942 GCA_032191745.1 Picea mariana | reverse complement strand
CCCAATAGATATCCTTGCCTTGTGTATGGTGATCTCCTTGCTTGGTGTAAGGTGTTGCATGGTGTGTGGTGTATCTTATGCAAATTTAATTTACTTCATGACACAACATAATTATTAATTTATTAAGGTGGTATAAGGTGTTCATAATTACAATTAAGAAGATATAAGATGATAATTCATACAATTAAAGTGATATAAGATGTTCATTAAGGTGATATAATGTGTCCATTACACAAACAATTTTGTTAGTTCATTGATTATTGCATATTTTGAGTGTTATAAGGAGCATTTGATGTTATAAGGTGCTTTTATTCGTGGGGTTATAAGGAGTTTGTTTTGAGGTTATAAGGGGAGTTTGTGTTCTAGACCCAACTGAAATTAAATAAGGGGGTCTTAGGATCTTTGTGTGCGTCTTAGTCACCGTTGGTTTATCAATGGTTTGGCAAAAAACAAATACAATTCTAATTGGCACGAATAACAAAGATATTTTTTGGCATCAACATACAACAATTATCTTGCATATGTAATAAGTCTATGGACTTCCTTGCAGTAACCTTTTGAAGTTGTAAGCAATATTTTTTTTGTACAACCCACGTGAAATGAAATAAGGGGGTTCTCAAAGAGGTCACCTTCATAGTTTTAAGGTGTTCTAAAGATAGTTCTTCACACTTTTTAAGTCTTACAATGGCGAGGATTGAAGAAATATTTACAATACTGCACACATTAATTAACTCAACTTCGAAATCTACAATTGCAATAAATAAGTGCACTCTCTTTCATACTACTTCAAGATAATCCATTGTTTGGATTACATATTGATGAACAAAAGCACATTAAGGATGAAAATGACTTCAACTCAACTTCGGGATCTACAATTGCAATAAATAAGTGCACTCTCTTTCATACTACTTCAAGATAATCCATTGTTTGGATTACATATTGATGAACAAAAGCACATTAAGGATGAAAATGACTTCAATGAAGACACTCAGTTGACTGATGATGACACTTATAAAGATGAAGATGAGTTGGAAGTCCCTATGACAAAAAAAGTTGCGGATAAATGTGAGGAAGCAATTAGAATTGTTTGGCCATGGGAAGAATAACAATTTAAATATAATCGATATGGCTTAGGATACAACAAGGTTCATGATAACCATTTTATTCCTAATTATTGCAAACCTATTTTCTTTGTAAGTGGAGGCTTTTTTAATGATAATCGGAAGGCAGAGATTGAGGATATTGGTAAGGAATAGTTACAGGGGATTGTTGAGGATGATGATGTTGCTACAGGTATTCCACATTTATATGACGCTCAATTGGATAATGAACCCATACAATGAAAACATTGTCATAGTTTTGGCCATGATGAGTCAAAGTCTTTGATATTCATCCATATAGTTTTTGTGGGAATACCAATCACCTCTCAATAAGGTGTCAGAAGAGAAAGAAAATTCAGTGGAAACATATTCATATTGAATGGTTAGGGAATTAGCGTTGAAGTTTGGAAGATAATTTATTGGAGCGGTCTTATCGACGGTTTCATACACAAGTAAAACCATATTTGATTGGAGATATTTCTACAGTTGACAGACATGATTTTTTTATAGGATTGGATTATACAGGGCATTATCAGGGCCCACTTGATGAAGTCTTCTGAGTTGAAGATCGAGTCTCCAGACTCAACTCAAATATTGTTTGATTACCCTTTTTTACTTTAAATGGGGTATATCTCATTATCTATACTTCTCACTTTTCAATTGAAATGGGGAAATATAGTGAGGATATGTCATACTTCAAGTTTAGAAGTCTACCTTGATGATTTGCAATCCATTCATGATGATGAACGATGTTTTTCATGATGATGTTTGATTTGGATACAATATACATAATCGATGGTTTTGGCATCGATCTTTTGAGGGATTGCGATTGGATTCAGGATTCAGGATTGTGATTGCATTTATTAGGGATTATTATATTCTATTTTTAATGAAGGATTTAATTGGTTAGTTTGACCTTCATAGGATTTTTGTTGAGACAGTTTAGCACTTGGAAATTTTAATGGATATTGGATGGATGGATGAGTTTCCACATATTTAGAATTTAATGGATTTCAGTCACCTTGTGACTTTGATGGTGGTTCAAAATTTGAACACCATGCTGACAATTCGACATTTTGATCGACGATAGTACCAATGATTCACCTGGTTTTCTACACATAGGATTTTTATGGACACGGGATTTGATGGATACAGGGTTTGGATGCCTTTCGACACTTTTTTTTGTCAACAAGATTATTGACAATTTTTTAGTGTGTCGTTTTATAAGAGCAATTTATAAACTTATTTCTTCATTTGATATTCTTTGGACTTTACAGGGATGATATTCAGATCTAACAAAGGTCCGCTATTTCTTTTGCATTTGTGCTTGGAGTATTCAGGATTGTTAGGAATTTTCAAGATTTGGGATGTGTTGGACATGTAGCCAAATCACTTCTCATCAGGGGTTTCTCTCATCAGTTTTTGGTTCACTTAAGTGAACACCTATAGGATGTCTAGCTCATTTGTTACATAATGAGTATTCTAGACTTGTTTTGGCCCCCACTTTTGACGGTTTTTCAGGAAAATATTCATTGACACTCATGAGATTTCAGACCATGAGTTACAGATTGAAGACTTGGATATGTTACCATCTTTTGCACTGGTTTTTGTTGCTAAGATGATACATTTGCATGGACTTAATATTAGAGGGGGTGGTTGTTATAAATAATCCTAAGTCCTAACTAGACCTTAACAAATAGTTAGTTATGATATGAGTGTGGGGTCATTATATTGAATTGTATTATTAATGTACCATTGATGTACATGTGAATTGACCTTGCTTGGTTCCTTTTCCGCTCGTCTTATTTTTCTTCTCTATTTTGTTGGTTATTTGATTTTCTTGGTTTATCATTCTTTCTCTTTACTCTATCATATATAACATGACAACCACATATTAGGTTTAGAGAAGAAGTTTCATGGGGAATTTATAATGTGATTCTCTGAGCTTAGTCTTTGTACAGTTAAAGATACCAACCTTTTAAAACTTATATCATATGTGTAGCTATTACCATTATGCTCTGGGTGGAAAGTGCAAAGGAAATTATAAATATCAATAAATGTGAGAATCATTTGCTTTATGGTTTAAATGTGGCGAAAGGTATCACTTGGATAGGATCTTGTCCAGAAGTGAAAGTGAATACATGGCAGCAAGCAGAGATGACCTCCGAAACTGGACATAGCTCTCAGCCAATGTTTTGGATTATGTTGAAACTGACATGTGATGTATTGGGTTCATCCCTATCTCTAACTTGAGAATTTCAGTGCCAATTATCATTGTTATTGATCACATATCTTTTACATATATGCATATAAGACAATAATTCATCAAGGTTTTAAGATTCATGTGGTGTGAAATTTGGACAAATTCTTCCTGATTCGCCACAATAGAAGTTATTTCTATCAATGTTTTGAATCCAATACAAGGATCCATCTTCAGGACAATGAATCGAAGGTAAAGAGTTGCGGATTTGTTCAATAAGTACTAACGATTCTTAAGGTTTTTAGGGTTAGTGTTAGTATTGTCATGTGATCTCTAAGAGATAGTATAATTAGTTTTAATTATGTTATTTCATTTGATTATTTATTTATTAATCAAGCATAGTTAATAATAGTATCATAGTAATAATATTATTATGATTAGTATGTTTCTTTTTATGATATTATTGGTTTATTACTTATTTAAGGTATTTTAAATAGTAATCTAAGTTAAAAAGAAAATAGTATAGTCTAACCTAATTAAACAATAAAGGTTTTTTAATTTAAGGGAGACCTAAGAGATATATTATCATAGTAGCTTAGTAGATAATGGTAATGGTATTAATAATAGTTATTTATAATATAATAATAATATATAGATAAGGTAAATTAAAGTGAGAAATAAGGAAGGAGTTCTAGGGGTTTTAAGGGAGAAAACTTTAAGAGAAAAAAATGAAAAGAAGAACCAGAGTAACAGGAAAAGAAGCCAAACCTTTTTTCAAACCTGATCATTCTTAGTCTCTTTGTTGGTTTATTAAGGGGAGCCAAGTGTTGCTTACTTTCAACCCACCATCTATGTTTATGTTATTTGGGTTCTTGATTATCTCTATGGCTTCTCTAATACGTCATTTGTAATAGTGGTTTTCTTTTGCAAGGATCTCGTTGCCTTCTAGACAAACATGATGTTTTGTTTTGAGAGAGTTCTCTACTAAGACCGAGGTGTGAATGCATTCATTTTTAATATCCCCTTGTTCTTTAATCCTTATTTGGAATGATCTCCCAGTCTCTCCAATGTATCTCTTCCCACATGAGCAAGAAACCTTGTAGACACCTTTTTCTTGGCATTTTTCTATGGGGTCTTTTACAGATCTCATTCTTTGTCTGATGGTTATTAGAGGTTTGAAAGAGGTAGTAATTTCTTTTATTTTCATGATTTTTGATATTTTGTCTGTGACCCCTCGGAAGTAGGGAAGATAATCATTCATATTATCGGATTGGTTGTTTCTAGAGATGGATGTTTTTTCTTCTTTCTAACTGCTTTCTTGATGTCCCTTTCTCTATAGCCTATGTTCTTAAATACTTATGTAAGGTGTTTTATCTCTTGTTCCATATGTTCATCATCTGAGATTCTTGTTTCCCTTTTTTCTAAGGTGTGTAGAATCTCCATCTTTTGTGAAGGGTGGTTGTGGTATTCGGGATGTAGGTAGCTATATGTGTGTGTTTTCTTCCTAAAGACCTTATTCCCAAGAGAACCATCAAGTTTCCTAATGATAAGAACATCCAGAAATGGAATGATCATGTTCTCTTCAAGTTCCATGGTGAACTTGATGTCATCGGAAATGCCATTTAGGTGTTGAAAAAACTTGTCTAATTCCTCTCTTCCATGAGGTCACCTGACATTAGTATCATCTACATACCTCTTCCATCTAGGTGGTTTTAGAGGGTATGTTTCTAGTCATTTATTTTCAAATTTCTCCATGAATAGGTTGGAAACAATTGGGACAGTGATGACCCCATGGCCACACCACTTATTTGTTCATAAAACACTCCCTAGAAACTAAAAAAGGTATATCTCAAACATACTTTTGCTAATCTTGTGGTTTGAGGATCTGTGACTTCTTTGATAACTTGAATGGCTTTGTTTAATGGATTTTTTGTGAATCGTGAGACTACATCGAAACTGATGAGCATGTCTCCTGGTTCTATTTTTTCATCTTTAATGATATTTACGAATTCATTTGAATCTTTAAGTAATAACGATACTTCTAGCAATTCTTGAGCAACTTTATCAATTACATTTTTTGGGAAAAGGGATTATGATAAGGGAAAACAATGGGAGGAATATTTCCTCATACTAGAGGAATGGAATGATCATGGATGTCATGGGAAGGGGGAAGTCCATGAGGAGTGTTAAAAATAGCTTGGTTTCATTAGAAAAATCCTCAGAAATGGCCATACAAATTTTTTGTTCCTTACACTTGTGCCCTAGAAAATATTTTTCATCACAATTATAAAAAAAACCCTTAAGTTAATGTTCACCCATTTCTGCCCAAGTTAATTTCTGGATCTTGAGAGGGGTGGCATGAGGGGTAGGATTGGTAGGTATAGGGTGAGAAATAAAATATGGTTTTTAGTTATGGGAAAATCCAACATGTTGTGCTTCCTTGGTGTGTTTAGAAGCTTCCAACCAAATATGGGAGCGAGCCATTAGGACCTGGGCTTGGATTTCATCCTTCAGGCAACTGATAAAGAATTCCCTAAAGAAGGAATCTAACATGCCCTCCATTATGAAATACAAATGCTCAAAGGAGACGATAAAGTCTTCCAATGTGTCTGACTATTTCAACTTGGTCAAACGACCCAAATGGTGTGTGTCTCTTTCAAATCTTTGATAAATTCCTACCACAAAATGTGTCCAAGAAACATACCCTTTGCATGAATTTTTACACCATTTCCACCATTACCAACATTCAGGATTCAGATAGAGGACATTGTAATGAATTTTGGCCAATTCATTAGTGATGCCATGCAAGGAGAAATGATGTTCCATTTGTGTGACCCAGCCCATGGGATCTGAGCCATCAAATTTGTTCACCTTGAGTCTGGGAAGATGCATTGCTCGATGAGGTTGATTGGAATGAAAGGATTGGTAATGGTAATAGTCAACATCTTCATGGTAGTAAGGTTTCTCAAAGGAGGTAGGGCCTCAGAATTGACTCATGAAGTGGTTCATCTTGGCCGAGAGGGAGTCTATGAACTATCGCATGCCTCACAAATCAATTTTGAGGGTAGCATTATCAAAGTTGAGGGTAGAAATATTGGAATTTATTTCTTCGATGAAATCCTTTTTTTGTTCATTTTCGATGAGCAAGGTGTTGAGTTTTTGGTTGCGGGTGAGAGCCATTTGGGGAGAATCTAAAAAGTGGGTAGGTGGGTCTGCACAAAAAAAGGGTTACATATGAGGGGTGTCATGACAGATAGGTTGAAGATATGAATCCAATGGGATAGGTGGAAAATAAGGGTGTCGAGAAAGGTGGGTGGGTCCATAAAAAATGTTTACAAGTGATAGGTACCACTGCGATCATGGAGAAGAGAGGAATCCAATGGGATAGGTTCATAATAACGGTGTTGGCGGGACCACTATACTCTTTTTTTATTCGTGCATATTTATACCCCTACCTAAAGAATACTGCAATGAAGGAATTCCAAAATTGTTAACAAGGAAAATTGTGTAGGAATTTCACAACCAAGATGCAGGAGGTAGAATTGCATAGCAAAGTTTCCATGTTTTTTTTTGTTATGTTCCAATCCCAAGGGTTAGGGATTTCAAGGTTCCTACAAAAAAGGGTTTTTTGTGTACTATATCTCTTTGATATACGTGTGGGGTATAATAGTTGTACTTGGACCAATATCTCAAGGCACAAAATAAGGAGGCTCGACCATACCCTTAGTTGTACTACCCAATTACCTAGGTACTAGAGATTATCTTCCCAAGTGTTGTTCTCAGGGTCACTATAGTAGTCAAGTGGTTGATCAACTTATCTAGAGCCAGGTTTAGGAGACCTAAGGGACTCCCGATATACCTAATGTTATGTGGGAGTTGTTAGCACTTCATAAATCTATTCGGCTGATAAACAAATGACGAAGGTAACTTTTTCAAGCCAACTTTGAGACCCGAAAATAGCCTTTCAGATCTAGAGAGGGATCTCTCAGAAATGGCACAGTCTCTGCACGGATATGAATTTGGAAACAATGGCTATATTCAAAGACATTTAATATAATGGGTTCTGGTTATATTGGCGCAAGAAAGTGAGACTTGGGCTATGAAGTTGATCTGAGGAAAAGACGGGGAAAATGACTCAATGAATAGACTCGAGAGGATAAGACTAGGCGAGCAACAACCTTCAGTGTAAAACCATAATGTGTGGCGTGAGAAATTACAGGAAGTAACTCAGGAGCATCGTTGTGTATGAATTCAAAGTTAGCTTTAGAGGAAAATGTTTTGTCTAAGTGGCACGAACAAGGGGCGTTGTACAGCGAATCCGCAGGTTCGATAATTCGTTCTGAAATAGAGAGAAAGAGATATTAAATAAAGATATCAGGAAAGAACATACACAAAGAAAGAATCACAATACATCCAACTGTTACAACTAGAATCTTTCCATCAAGTCACAGGACAATTTCATTAAATTTCGGTCAAAACTTCAGATTACAATACAATAGCTATTGTCTACCAAAATTTGACAACCAACCTAGCTTACATCGAAAAGATGAAATATATAAATGAGGGTGTCGATTGGGCTACCCTGCTTCCTAACTGCTAACCCTTAAAACTAGGAAAACTGAGAAACATGCATTGGAGACTCTTCGCATAGTGTTTTCCAAAAATGGAAAATAACCACGCATGTTTAATTATAACTGTTTGTAGGTTTTCCACAGGGATCTGATCATCATTCAGGCTTTGGCATGGGGAAAAGACATGTCGTTGTGTCCCTTTGATCAAGTGTCCCGATGAACAGGTGTCTATCAGGAGCTTGTGGTCTGTAAATAACAGCTTTGATTTATGTGATGTGATCATTTGCTGAGAACTGTACGCAGTAAGAAGCTGTTAGATCGTCGTGTCCATTATCAAAATGATAGTGTGCTTTAGAGAAACGTATCATTTCAAAACTGCCAAGATTTGTCTCATCCTTTGCGGGTGTAGAGACCGGCGCCAGCTAAACTTGTTTTTCCTGCGTGCTAGCGAGAGCTACATGGGCTTCCTTCTCGGTCATTTTGCATTCTATGGAATGTTTCACATGCCTTTATTCCATGAGTATATGTGTTTATAGTAGTTGTACAATGTTGTCTTACGCCTCTATGAGTTGCCTTTTCAACCATGCCTTGTTCCCTTCGCGACCCTGCGTTGCGAACGCTTCCGTAACCTTTCTCGCTAGTTGTCACCTTAATTCCATGTTTTCGTAATAGAGTTCGACGATAGCCAGATTTTCTTCCTTTAGTTGCTAAGATGGAACTTGCTCATTTTCTCCTGTGATATCTTCTCTCATTATTCTTCTTCTGTCTTTGTGGCTCAATCCCCCAATAGGTTCTAGCCGGCTAGCGCGTCTAACTAGTTCTTCAACTATCAATTCGACGTGCGGTTCTTCTGAAATTCTAGTTTCCATGATCTCCTGGTTCTTTCTCGGCCTGCCCCTCCTCCGAGGAATTTATTGTTGGGGAGAGGGGGCTCTTACTGTCTTCTCTTCCTGTGCTAATCCCTCTGTTTCAGATTTTCCATGATTTGATCTGGTCTTCTCTGCAGGTAAAAGAATAGTTACTTTCACGTCTTTGGGAATGCCTGTCGGAGGTGATAATGAATCCTAGTCCCTTTGGGGCTCAAACGTTGCATTTCTGCTGCTCTGTGCACCTTTCCTTGTGATTTGAGAGGTCACCATGGTGCGACCAAGGTGAACTTTGTGCACAGTGTATCCAACAAATGCACAGGAGGAAAAGTTATAAATAAGTCGGATTGGCAAGGGAAATTGCAAATAGAGTTTAGGCCTAGTTCTACAACTCGAGAGAATGTCAAGCATCTGAGATTTATAACGAATCGGATAGGAGAGGAAATCATGCTGGAGGATAGTGAATTCATGGCAACGAGATGTTCCAAGTCAAGTTGCAATTTTTCCATGGCAAATTCCCACGTGTAAGATATAGGTGATAAGGCTTGATGAGCATGCCTGAGATGAATGCTGTGATTTTTATTCCCTCAGCCTCCATGATGAACCGATAATAACTTATGTACTTGCCGACGCAACCTCTATCAACCACTTAACTCGTCCTGGGGCACGTAGAGATTGGTTTCTCAACAGGACTCGACTTTCTTGGAAAAGACATACCCGTACCTCTTATACAAGTCTCGAATCTTACATCCCTTACCGTTTCTAAGGGCCAACCAGACACTTATTGACTTCAAACTCACAATGTTACGTACCTGACTTCACATGTTTGGGCACATGGGTTGCAACGTGACTTTAAAACCAACTCTAAAATGGAAACAAAAATGGCAGCGCTAACAGTTGGCTCCAACAAGGATGCTTTCCTCCTTGTGAGGTAGCAAAGAACAGTAGACCAGGTGCCTGACCATTGGGCTTTATTTGAACTCTAGACACTAGGAAAAACAAACCAAACCTATCGACGTGGCTTCTAAGACTTCAACATAAACTTAGGGCCTTCACTTCGGGATTCAATTTTTTTTGACCTACAGACTCGACGCAAAATAAAACAACTATTTACAATGAAAAATGACTTAAACAGATTTTATTTCATTAGGTAATGTTTTAGGAACCTGTCATTTGCAGGGCCCCAATCAAAACTTTCTCCATCTAATCCTTCTAGAAAATAAGAATTTTTTCTACTATGATCGCAAATTCTGAACGGACCCGTCCAAAGGTGGTCGAACTTTGCGTGCTTCCCTTTACCTTCATTTCTTGTGTCTCATCTCAAAACCATGTCACCGAATCGTAAATCTTCTATATTAGAACGCTTATCGAAGGATTTCCTTATCTTTTCATGATGGAGATGTGATCAATTATACACCTTCTCTCTCTCCTATTGCATGTGAATTAGCTGATTAATCGTCCTCTGTGCAGCATTTGGCTCAGCCTCCTGTTCTTGCAACAACTTCCTGACGGGCGATCCCGGTGAGGTTGGGAAAATTATGTCTATGCCATAAATGATCTGGAAAGGTGACGTTGATATAGATTTCTTGGTGGTGACCCGATCTACCCACAATGCGTAGATAAGATTTTTATGCTAGGCTCTCTTTTCTTCCTGTAGGATTCTTTTGATAATCTTGGTCAGGCTCTTATTCGAGGATTCTACTAACCCATTTCCTTGTGGATAATACATAGTGGAATGCCCATGGTTATGTTATAATCCTGGAAAAATTTCTCGATACTCTTAGACTTGAATGCGACTGCATTATCTGTAAGGATCTTAATGGGACACTCAAACCTCGACAAAATGTTCATCTCCAGAAATTGGATAATGACTGCATCGGTAGCTTGTTTCATGGGGATCGCCTTTATCCATTTCGTGAAATAGTTGGTGGCCGTGAGTATCCATTTGTGCTGCAAAGAGGATGGAGAGTTTGTCTCTCCTATAAATCTAGACCCCACTGCATAAAAGGTGCTTCGACTGAGATCGACTTACGTGGCAGGGGTTGCATCTTTCTTCTTCCATCGAAAATCTAACATTCGTGGCAGCTGGAGACCTCCTTATATACGTCAATGAAAATTTTAGACCTGTAATAACCTTCCCTTAGGATTTTGTGCGTCGTGGTCTTCCAATAGTGGTTTCCTCCACAGTTTCCTTTGTGGAATTCTTGTATGGACCACTTCACGTCATCTTCCAGCAAACAACTGAACAATATCCCCCTGGGGTCTTTCCAGTAGAGTGAGTTATCCAGGATGCAGAACTTAACCGTTTTAAGCTTGAGAAATCTGGCCTTAGTATTATTCATGCCCGGAGGGGCCTAGAGATTCTCCAACACATAGATGATGTCTGTGTACCATGGTGAATCGATGAATTGTTGAGGCGCCTATGCAGGTTTTTCTTCTTGGGGGAATTCCAACAGGTCAGCGATGAAATTCATTCCTACAATGTCGCAGTTCGACTGCACCATCAACTTTGTGAGACCCTGACCTTTGATCAGCTTTGTAGGCTTGATTCCAAGGTCGTATTCTAACATGGCCACTATCCACTTGCCTCTCCTTCCTTCCAGGTTAGGTTGAGTCAGAATATCCTTTATTGAACTGTTGGGTACACAAGCGATAACATGGGAGTGTAGTATGTATGTCCTAAATTATTTCAAGGCTTTTACTAAGGCATATGCATGTTTTTCCATGATGCCATACCTTAGTGGAGCATCGCGCAACGTCCGGCTGAAATAAGCTATGGGTTTTTTGAAATCATGTTCGTCTTTCTGTAGCAGCACGCCGACAATAGTGTGTTCTGACGCGAATGAAAACAGGAGGAAATATTTCATGAAATCTGGGCTAGCTAGTACAGGAGATTTTTTCAAGGCCACTTTGATATCCTCAAAAGACTTCTTGTCCGCCAGGTTCCACTTGATCTCGTTTCCCTTCCTGAGCATGCAAGTTATGTGTTTTATGATATCTGCCAGGTTTGGGATGAATCTCCTCAAAAATTTTACCTTTCCCAGGAAAGATTGTACCTCCTTTTTACTGGGCGGGGTCCCGATATTTAGGATCCCTTCAATCCTGCTAGGTTCTATCTTAATTACCTCTTTGGAAATGATGTGCCCTAACAACTTTCCTTCTTCTACCGCAAAGTGAGACTTCTTTGGATTCAGTGATATGTTGAATTCTGCACTTCTGGAAAACTCTCTTCAGGTGCTCGAGATGTTGTTTGTCAGAGGTAGAGTACATAGTGATGTTGCCCAGATAAATCACGATGAATTTTTCCCTTTCATAAGAAAACGCGATGTCCATGGCCCTCTGAAAAGTGGCTCCAACGTTCATTAGGCCAAATGACATCTTGGTGTACATGAACGTTCTCCATGGAGTTGTGAAAGTCATTTTCTCTCTGTCGTTCGAGTGGACCATGATCTGATTATATCCTGAGAACCCGTCCAGCATAGACATTTTTTGGGACCCCACCACTTTTTGTAGGAAGTAGTCCATTTTAGGAAGGGGGTAGTGGTCATTGAGAGACACTTTATTTAAATTTTGAAAGTCTACACACAGTCTTATCTCTCCACTTTTCTTTCTCACAGGTTCCAAATTAGCTACCCATTTCAAGAATCTTAAAGAAACAATAATTTTAGCGTCGAAAAGATTCTTTACCTCCTTCTTGATCAGCGGTAGCAATAGGGGATTTATCTGTCTCATCTTCTGTTTGAAAGGTTTTTGATCTTCCTTGAGCGGGATAACATGTTGGATCACTTTCATGTCATACACTTTCAGGTCATCGTAGCTCCATGCAAAGATGTCCGGGAAATCTTTCATGAGATTTACATAGTCCTGCTTGACCTCTGGACTGAGTTTCTTGGATAATTTTACCATCTTCAGGTTCTCCTCAGTCCCGATGTTGCAGTCTTCCACGTCTTCTTCACTTGTAGTGATCTTGGGGTTCTTAGCCACATCATTCTTGTCAAAAATATTTTCTAGCAGCACCAACCCCTTTGGAATAATATTATTTTTCGATTGTATTATGTCCCTTCCCATGATTTGGTTTTGGAAAGGGTCTTCATTACTGGACGCATCTGCGCTCTCATCTTCATCGCCACAGCATTCTTAGTTAATGTTTGTATTAGTGAACTCGTCACTCATGAGGAATCTTTCCACCTATTTGTCATCATCGAACACTTGCCAGTGTTTGATATTATCAGGCACTATCGACCTGTGCCTGACCTCGATTTCATGTTTTTTGTTTGGGAAGATGGGGGTATTAAAAACCAAGGCCGAGTTGGCCAATGCATCGGCAATCTGATTTTTCTCTCTAGGGATAGCAGATAGGTCATATTTTGAGAATCCTTCGAGGAGGTCCAAAGCCAAATTCTTGTACGCTCTCAATCTGGGGTGTTTGGTCTGATATACACCCTTTACCTGATTTATAATCAGCTCAAAATATCTGCACACTTCTATCTTCTGTGTGCCGAATTCTTTCAGAACTTGTAAGCCCAATATTAGTGCTTCATACTCGGCCATGTTGTTAGTGCATTCAAACGTGAGCTTGTATGAGCACAACTTCGTGCTTGCTTTAGGGGGGCTCACCCATATGCTAGCCCCAGCTCCTTCTATGCTGACTGCGCTGTCAAAACTCATGTTCCACACCCTGTTTTCCACACAATATTTTGGGTCGACGCATTCTGTTGTTTCCCACGTGATCTCCTCGTCAGCTATCACAATGGCGATCAGTTCTTCCTATTGGAAATTTTGGTCATTGTATAATATAGAAGACCCCACCTCGTTGTCAATGGCGTATATGGGATGATTGTGTGGCTGTGTCTTGTAGCTTACCATGTACTTCAACATCACTTCCCTGTACAACCTTCTGTCATGGCCAAAAACTGAGATAGTGTCGTATGACATGTCCATCTACAACATGCCCTTCAACTTCGCAGCCCATGACCTCGAGAGAAGCATGCCAAATTTTGGGGGTATGTCTGCGATGACCACGTCCATGACCATGTTATTAGCAGGGATTTGAGCCAACGATACAACTAGGTCCTTGATAAGGCCAAACACTTGACTTTCCTCGAATCGAAGGAGAAAAGTTCTTTGTATGGCCTAGTGACATCCAACCCTAGTTCGTCCATGATCACCTTCCGCATGAGTTTGTGCGATGCACCAAAATCCAGCATAGCGTTATGCAGGTTCATGTCATGGATCTTCAGACTAACATAGAAAGGAGGGACCTCTTCGGTATCACTTGTCTCTTCAACATGCAGACCAAAAAGGATGGCGAGGTGATCATCTTGAATATTCAGAGTATCGGGGTCCCCCCCATTTTCATCATTTTAATGATTTTTTCTCGATACTCTCCCCTTATAATAAGCTCATTGAACGAGATAGAGATTTTTATTTTGGCCATCTCGTGTTCAAAATTGAAAGGGGGACAAGTTTTCTCTACCTCTTTTCCGCTCACCTCCCGTCCTATCTCCGGGGCTTTCTTGGGGACCTCCTCCTTCAACTTATCTTTCTCTGTCACGTCCTTGGTCATGTTTTCTGACCTTGTTCGGCTTTTGGAAGGAGTTTCCACTAGAGGCTTTCTTATGGGGTTCGTTTGTTGTGACTCGGTAGGCACGTCTTTGCTCTGGAGGTTGTACTTCTTCTGAAACTGCATGATGACGTTTTGATATCCTTTCTTGAACTCTTCCATCTCCCAAGATGGTGCATCATCTGTTTTGAGTATCATATCATCGTCGGCCTCTGGTATGAAGTCTTCATTCCTACTCATATACTGATCATGCTCGCTCTTTGTCAGGAACACGAGCAGGTTTTTCTCATCGCAACAATGCATCTGGTCATCGAATGTCTTGTCGAAATCCTTGTCCGCGTAGTTGTTTTGGAAAGAAGGTATCATTTGTTGGTCACCTTGATCCCTTTTCTCTTTTTGTTCCCTCTGTCTGATCTGATGGATTTCACCTCTTCTAAGGTTTTGATTTATGAGAGGTGGGTCATTCTGTTCTCGGACAATAGGTATGTTTCCCATGGAAATTCTCTCCATCAACTTCTCCATGGTCTTCATCATCATGTCGAATTTATCGTTTGAGGACCGCAACGTCAATGGTTGTGCATATCCATGGGGTCTCTTGTCACCTCGGTTGAACCTTGGTTTTATTTTTCCCGATGCCATCATGTTTACTTCGACTTCGACAACATTTCTCATTATAGAATCTAGGTTCAATGATCTTCTTTCTCTTAACAACGGGTCGAAATCATTGTTGAAGGAATTAGCATACCGCAACTATGCAGCACTGAGGGGGCTTGACTTCCATAGGGATTGAGTTTTACACCTTCAAAAAATGGGCTGAGAACTCCTGCACTATTTCTTTCAGTGATTTCTTCATATTATTGTATTATGTTAACAACTCCAATGGGTTTTTCTTGTCCCCTCATTTATTTAGGAACGACGTCTCGAATGTGGTGAAGTTCTGAATGCTCGCGGGTGGGAGGGATTTGAACCATTTTCTCACATCTCCTGAAAGGCTCTGAACAAACAACCTCATTTTTTCATCTACATAGTCCACATCTTCCAAGTTGACGAAATCGTTAAACCAGTCCAAGTGCCTATGAGCGGAAACATTTCCCTCAACGTCATAGAGCTTGATTCTCTGGCTATAATTCTAAGGCAGGTCATGTAATTAGGCTGGCAGGATGAGGGGAGTGAATCTGGCGGCCATATCCCTAGGAGGATTTGTATTCTGGCAGATATTTTTTAACACTAGGGCTTGAAATTTCTTCGGGTCAAAAACAGTTTTGTCCAAACCGGTTTCTGATTTAGACCTGAAAAGAGTTTGCTCGAAGAATGTGTTAAAATCGAGGTCTTTTATTCTCTACACACCGTCTTTTGGCAAGGACATATTTCTCTCCAGGTAGTAGAATGGGTCCGGCGCTTGCTCTCTAGTGTTGCGCAGAATCTTCTCGGGGTCGTACATAGGCTCTGTGGGGTTTGGGTGAGGATTTTCTCTAGTATAAATCATCTTTGGAGCCAGGGTTCCTGAACTGTGCTACTTGGAGCTACTGGTCTATTTGGACTGGAGTCACCAGGGTAATTTTTTTAGTCGGTATGGATGTTTGTCCCTTTGTTACCCTCAGGGGTCACACTGCAACATTAGTCGTTCTCCCAGGGAAAATCTATTCAATTTCATCTCTGACAATGGTGCCATAATGTTAGCACTTTGTAAATCTATTCGGCTAATAAATAGACGATGAAGGTAACTTTTTCAAACCAACTTTGAGACCCGAAACTAGCTTTTCGGATCTGGAGAGGGATCTCTCAAAAATGGCATGGTATTTGCATGGATATGACTTTGGAAACAATGGATAGATTTAAACACCTCTAATACGATGGGTTCTAGTTATATTGGCTCAAGAAAGTGAGACTTGGGATATGGAGTCGATCTCAGGAAAAGACAGGAAAAATGACTCAGTGAATGGAATCGAGAGGATAAGGCTAGGCAAGAAACAACCTTCAGTGTAAAACTGTAATGTGTGGTAGGAGAAATTACAGGAAGTAACTCAGGAACGTCGCTGTGGACGAATTTAGAGTTAGCTTTAGAGGAAAATATTTTGTCTAAGTGGCGCGAACAAGGGGCGTTGTACAACGAATCCGCAGGTTCGATAATTCGTTCCAAAATAGAAAGAAAGAGATATGAAATAAAGATAACAGGAAAGCACATACACAAATAAAGAAGCACAATACATCGAACTGTTACAACTAGAATATTTTCATCAAGTCATCAGACCTTTTCATTAAATTTCAGTCAAAAATTCAGATTACAATACAATAGCTTTCATCTACCAAAAGTTTCCAACCAACCTAGATTACATCGAAAAGATGAAATATATAAATGAGGGTGTCGCTTGGGCTACCCTGCTTCCTAACTTCTAACCCTTAAAACTAGGAAAACTGAGCAACATGCGCTGGAGACCCTTCGCATAGTGTTTTCCAAAAATGGACAATAATCACGCCTGTTTAATTATGACTGTTCATAGGTTTGCCACAGGGATCTGATCATTGGTCAAGCTTTGGCATGGAGAAAAGATGTGTAATTGTGTCCCTTTGAGTAGGTGTCCCAGTGAACAGGTGTCTATCAGGAGCTTGATGTCTGTAAATAATGGCTTTGATTTCTGTGATGTGATCATTTGCTGAGAACTACGCATAGTAAGAAGTTGTTAGATCATCATGGTCGTTATCAAAACGATAGCATGCTTTATAGAAACTTATCATTTCAAAACTGCCAAAATTTGTCTCATCCTTTACGGGTACGGAGACGGGCGCCAGCTAAACTTGTTTTTCTTGTGCACTGGTGAGAGCTATGTGGGCTTCCTTCTCAGTCGTTTTGCATTCTCTGGAATTTTTCACATGCCTTTCTCCCGTCAGTCTCTGTGTTTCTCACGGCTGTACAATGGTGTCTTTCACCTCTCCGAGTTGCCTTTTAAACCATGCCATGTTCCCTTCGTGACCCTGCGTTGCGGACACTTTCATAGCCTTTGTCACTAGTTGTCGCCTTAATTACATGTTTTCCTGATAAAGTCCGACGATAGCCAGATTTTCTTGCTTCAATTGTTGATATGGAACTTTCTCATTTTCTCCTGCGATATATTCTCTCCTTGTTCTTCTCCTTTCTTCGCAACTTCATCCCCCAACAGGTTCTAGCCATATGGCACGTCTGGGTAGGTCTTCAACTATCAATCCAACACGTGGTTCTTCTAAAATTCGAGCTTCCAGGATCTCTTGGTTCTTTCTCGTCCTGCCCCTCCTCTGAGGAATTTTTTGTTGGGGAGAGGGGGCTCTTACTGTCTTCCTTTCCTGTGTGAATCCCTCTATTTCATATTTTCCACGATTTTATCTGGTCTTCTCTGCAGGTAAAAGAATAGTTCCTTTCATGTCTTTGGGAATGCCTGCCTTAGGTGAGAATGAATCCCAGTCCCTTTTGGTCTCAGACCTTTCATTTTTACTGCTTCGCGTGCCTTTCCTTACGCTTTGAGAGGTCTCCATGGTGCAACCAAGATGAAATTTGCACGTAGTGTATCCAACAAACGCACAGGAGGGAAATTTATGAATAAGTCGGAATGGCAAGGGAAATTTCAAATAGAGTTTAGGCCCGGTTCTACGACTGGAGAGAATTTCAAGAATCAAAGATTTATAACAAATCGGAAAGGAGAGGAAATCATGCTGTAGGACATCGAATTCATGGCAAAGAGATGTTCCAAGTCAAGTTGCAAGTTTTCCATGGCAAATCCCTGCGTGTAGGATACATGTGATAAGGCTTGTTGGGCATGCCTGAGACGAATGCCGTGATTTTTTATTCCGTCGGCCTCCATGATGAACCGATAATAACTATTGTACTTGCTGACATGACCTCTATTAACCACTTGAATCGACCTAGGGCACGTAGAGACTGATTTCTCAACAGGACTCGACTTTCTTGGAAAAGACATACCCGTACCTCTTATACAAGTCTCGAATCTGACATCCCTTCCCGTTTCCAAGGGCCAACCGGTCACTTGCTGACTTCAAACTCACGGTGTTATGTACCTGAATTCACATGTTCAGGTGCATGGGTCACAACGTGACTTTAAAACTGGCTCTAAAATGGAAATAAAAATGGCGGCGCTAACAGGAGCGATGGTCATGTACAAATGTTTTTTTATGTGGTACTACTCAAGGGGGTGCCAACATGTGTTACAGAGGTTTCCAACCAGGCGAAACGTTTATTTCATGTAACCTCGTGAAACCGTCTGTATCTCTTATGTGTATCCATCCCTAGCCATAGTTTTACCCATTGAATGATATATCTTTGTGCTTTAAAGATGTCGTCAGTACATGTCTCTACCCTGGAAAAATAATTCCCACAATTTTTGCAGAGGAAAGTACTTTGATACGACTTGTGAGGTACCATATGTATTATAAATATCAGAAACATATATATTGCAGCAAATACCAGTGGAACAACTGAATATAGATAATAAAAACACCAACAATGATACCTTTATTGATATAAATCCAATTTCACTTGCCTCTTCGAGGGGGAAACCTCCAGCAAAGCATATCTCTATTACAATAATTCTCAAGACAAGACTTTCTCATGCCTTCTACTCCTATGTATACTAGTTCTATATTGTAAAGAACGTTCTAGAGGAAGATATTTCTAGAAGTGGAAGCTTCTATTAAGTCTGCTTACATTAGACTTGTTCACATTATTAAACAGGCCTTATTTACTAATGTTGGCCTTTATCACATGGAAAATATATTATTCTACCTACGTGAGGGGTTAGGGAGGTTAGGTCTCTAACAAATACTAATATAACAATAGAAATATAAAAACTCAATATCTAGGGCTTTACATGGGGCTTTATGCTTAACATGGGGCTTTTTCTAGGGCTCAACAAAAACTTAAATGACTATAAGTTCTTAATGCCAAACATACATATATCTACATTTAAAAATATCATTTAATTAGTAGAACCATATCTAATATTTTGAAGGACATCCATATAACCAAGATTGATGTATGATATGAACTTCATCTATTCATTGAGAATTTATGTACTTATTGGTTCACCATCTCCTCTACAAAAAAAATTCCTTTCGAGGTGTATTTTATGGTTGATATTGGTAGCAAGAGCCTCTACATGTTTGTTCAATTATTCATTGGACATGGAAACCTCATTATCAACAACAATTAAATTACTTGAAGAATAATAAGGAGGCTTCTATTTGTCATT
>JASDQU010010267.1:61022-74126 GCA_032191745.1 Picea mariana | reverse complement strand
TATATAGTTGTCATTTATTATTTGTATTAAATATATCATGTTTGATGTTTCTTGGAGAATGTGTGTTATGAAAAATGCACGAGACTTGTCCAAACTATTTACAATATGGACGTGAATCAATGTTAGGATCAATGGATGAAGGGAAAGAGTTTGAGGGTGGTGATGAGGCCCAAATCCTTATTATGGCATTGAGACCCACTTTACATGAAGGGGAGAAGTAAGTCATCATGCACACTTCATTATTCCTAGCATCCTGGGAATGAAAGTAAAGGCTCATCACCCCTTGATGGATATGGAGGACATTTAGGATACCTATCATAGAATGAGAGGAGATTATGCCCCCCTTTCTTTGTACTCAAGGACATAATGGAAAATAATTGAGGGTAATATTGATAATTTTTAACCACATTACCCTAATTCATATTATTCTCATAGATTTGATTTATAATATGGTTTATTATTTATATATTGTGTTTTATATGTAACACATCTACACATAGAATCAATTGGAATATGCAAGGATAGAATCTAATCAACCATCGTAGGACCTTGTTTCCTCTTAGGTTTCAAGAATCACTAGGAGTTGTAGTGGTTTTGAAAGGGGTGTTTTTTTTTTGAAATTTTGGATGTAAACACAAGAGAATAATTTGGGGACTCAATCCCTAATTGGAAAGTTAGAGAGCATGTCAGTAACATAATTAAGTTGTTTTTTGAAAACAATCCAGTGATGACACATGCTCAAATCCTACATGGATTAATAAAACACAAAAAAATAAAATAGGAAATAAATCTATTGGGGTTTTAGGATGCTAAATACATAAAGGCACATGAGAATGTATAAGAAAATGTAAAAAAAATACATTTTCTTCATTTGGAAAATCAAGAAACCTGATATCTGAGCTACTCATAGAGAAATTACAATTATTGTGGCACACACACGAGTACCATTTTTATGTTAGTGATGATCATGAACACAACAAACTATTTATTCAACAGTGCTTTGGGTTGATTTATGAATCATTCAGAAAGAATAGAATAACATTTGTAGATCACATTATTTGGTTTGATTGGTAGTTTAAATTAACACACTCTTTTTATTGGTTGAGTTAGATTCATAAGGAGACATGAGTTCATCATAGTTGGATTTGTTTGGAGATAAGGCATGGAAAGTGTGAACACGATGGCATGGGTGCTTATGTAAAATGAGCACTTAGGAGGTACCAAATAATCCATGATACAATCTGACTCAAATCATGTATTGAAGTAGTTCATCGGTGCAAATTGCATTTAGGGCATGAAATTCATGATTAGGTGAGGAAAATGTGCAGATAAGGGAATATAGTGTGAAAATTGAAGCTCAAATTCTCAACATGCTTTGAAACAAATTCTTAGTAGAAAACATATATTTGATATTTCATATGGTGCAAGCTCTAGAATTTTTCACTTGGTGATGTCACACTTGGAAATGCCAATAGATCGATGCCTTGGTATTGTGGAACTATACCAGCATGAGAGAATTGCACTATGTTAGGAGTAGTGGAAATAAATGACAATATTGGGATCATTGAGTTTGGTAATGATCTATAAACTGTTGTGAATATTCGTTTGGAACAATTTTTCACAACCGATCTGATAAATAAAACCAAAATCTACACTATGAAGGTTAAATTCCTTTAGATTTCAAAATATTTAATTATTGATTTTCTTCTTATGAATGAAATAGATAAAATGCGGAAAATAGAGAACAATAAAATACAATCACACCATCCACAAATAAACAAAATATATGACCTTGGGAACCTAATATGGGAGAAAAACCAACTATAAGGTGAGGATGATATGCTCTCTTTTCTATGATATAGAAATGATGCAAGTACAAAGAAAGAGGGACTCTCTATGGATTTGCCATTTACTTGTAGCTTGAATGGATGCTACATAATCTCACCTCCTTTGTTATGCTCACATAATACCACTCTCATATGTTTTTCTCAGCTATGGAACAAGATACAATGCAAAATAATGGAATCCCTTCTCCTCTTAATGACCCGATATTTAACATAGCCCGATAGCCATCTAGGGGCAGGTTTTTGACTTCCTCAACCCTCAATCATGGTATTGTTTTAAACCTTCTAGATTCTTCTTGAAAGTAATCATGTGGCTATCCCCATATGCATGAGTAATTTGGGGCTGATGTGGCATCCTCTCACCATACCATGGTGGTCAACATGATAGTTCAACTTGCAGGAGGCATAAATTTTTCATACGAACTCCAATTCATGAACTATTTGCACCATTAGAAAGGTCACGTAGTGTAGAATATTGTCAATGGTGTGGGAACAATTTCTAGACACCATAACCCCAAAAAATTCTATATAATGGCTCAAAATGGCTTTGGAAGGTTTCAAACCCTAATTTTCCAAACCAGAACCAACCACTAAAATGACCTTGCAAGCTGATTCCTCCAATTTTTTCCACTCTAAAAGCATAGAGATAGATGCAAAATAATATAATGATCCAATATGGATCATACTTCCCCATTTAGGGAGGATTTTGGCCCCCAAAACCTTTTTTGGATGAGGTGAGGAAATGTTTCATCTACCTTCTCCCTGGAGTACCACTTTGCTTTTATTATAAGTTGTCCTTTCAACCCAATCTTCCAAAGGTCATGTTTCCCCTGTCTTGTAGTTCTAGACCTCTTCTGCAAAATTATGTCCTCTGCTAACTCTACCTGAGCATCTGGTGCTAATTCCTCTATGGAAGGTATTACCTTCTCCTCCTCCTGATCCAACATGGAATGCTCGTAGAGTTTGAGATTCTCCACATTCACTACTGAGTAAATTCTCATGTATGGGGGTAGAATGAGTCTATAGGAAATATCTCCCACCTTTTTCAATACCTCAAAAGGACCATACCAGAGAGCCTTGATCTTCTTACCATGACCCTATAACATTTCCTTATTCAGTTGTAACCATACTCTATCTCCCACTCTAAATGTCCTCTCTATTATGTGCTGGTCATGTCTAGCCTTGTACTTTTCATGTGACTTATTTAGTGTCTCTTGTACTTTCAAATGGATATTCCTAATCTTCTCAACATTTTTTTCTTCTTTTAATGCATCTCTTGTGAGGTCCTCCCTCACTCCTCCTTGTTGTCCATTTACAACATCTAAGGGTGAAGGTGGAAAATATCCAAAGAAAGTTTCAAAAGGTGTCTTACCAGTAGACATGTGGACTTCTCTATTATAAGAGTGTTGTATATAGATCATATTTCATCCCAGGTCTTCAGATGCTTCTAAGTGTAACCCCTCAAAAGATGCACCAAAGTCCTGTTGACTACTTATGTTTTCCAATGTTTCTGTGGATGGAATGTTGTAGACCTCTTCAACTTAGTGTCCATCTTCTCCCACATTGTAGTCCAAAATTCACTGAGAAATCTAGTATCCCTATCTAAGATGATGCTCCTTGGTATCCCAAAGTGCACCCAAACCTGTTCAAAGAACAATTTTGTTGCTTCCTGTCCCTTGATGGTATTTTTACAAGGCACAAGAATGAACATTTTGCTGAACCTATAAACTACCAAAAACATAGTCATGTCCCTTCCTGGTAGTTGGTAAACCTCCCACAAAATCCACGGAAATACTTTACAAAGGTCAAGTGGGTATGAGTAAGGGATGGTATAAACCTTGCTTTCTGTTACTAGGATTTTTGGTACAACAAAGTATACATCCTATAATATATTGTGCTACATCGTCTTGCATTATGGGCCATCAAACATACCTCTGTAATTTGGAAACTATCTTCCCAACACCAAAATTTATTGCAACCTTGGAGGTGTGAGCCTCTTTGATAAGATGCAATCGTTCACCTTTAGGAACACAAATCTTGTCGAGCTCATAGAGTAAACCAGTGTGGAAATTATATTCAGCCTTTCCATCACCTTCATATATATGAATTTGGCCCTGTAGTTGTTAAAACACCTCCTTGAAGTCCTCATCTTTTGTGTATGCCTATTTATATGCATCATGGGTAAAAGGCTCCATGTGCATCAGATTTCCCAAAGTTGTAATATTGGATGTGGGTGGCCATGAAAACATGTATGCCAACTTATTTGTGCTACCTTTCTTATACTTTATGACTAAATGAAATTTAGGTACAAACCACATCCACTTGTAATTCCTGGTTTGTTGTAGCTTACTCTGGGCCTAAAAATGCTGTAGCGGTCAGTGATATGTGTGGATGATGGTCTCCTTTCCCATTAGATAGTACTTCCACTTCTTAACAACTTGAACAAAGGCATAGAGATCCTTTTCATAGGTAGGGTAGTTGAGAAATACCCTATGAAATAATTTAGAATGATAGTAGATAGGCCTTCCTCCCTGCATCAATACTTCTCCCATGGCATACCCACTCACATTTGTATCCACTTTGAAGGTATTATGAAAGTTTGGTAGTGCGAGAACTAGTGCTTGAATGATATTTCTTTTCATTTCATTAAAGGCCTTTTGTTGATTCTTCCCCCACTAGAAATTCTTGTATACTTTAACCTTGTACAATAAATTACTGCAAAAATATTCTTAATAAAAATAGAAAAGATACAATAACACACACACATTACACATATATTTTTACCCGAGAAACCTAAACCGGGAAAACCAACAACCTGTTTAGAGCTGCATCTATAATATTTTATTCACCGTCATATTCCGTGTTTACAATACAATATACATATATTATCCAGTGGCATCCAAATTGCTAATCCATTAACCCATATTATTTAACAACCCTAATTCCTTAACCGGAATTAGATAACCATCGACAAAAGCCATGTGCCAAAACAATGCCATAAACATATGCAAAAAACTGCCAATTTTTATTTTGGGGGGGCTACCGGCCCCAAAACCCCTACCCCCCAAGGCTCCCATAGAAGTGTATATTATATGGGATCAATCTTGCAAATGATATAATACATACCCAACATTCTCCCACTTGTTTTTTTCTTTTCATACATGTAGTTGCAGGATTACATAGTCAACAATCCAGGGAAGAAAATTCCCATAGATCCTCTACACCAAGAGAAATTCTCAGTCCTAAAAAATTTTGTTAATAAATCTGAAACATTATCCAAAGTATCCACCTTCATCAAAAACACCTTCTTGTCTTCAACCATGTCTCTCACAAAGTTATATTGAATATCAATATTTGTTTTCTTTGAATGATAAGCTAGTTTCTTCACCATGAATATTGCACTCTAACTGTCACAATATATCCTTACAACTTGTTGTGCCAAACCAATACCTAAATACAATCTCTGTAACCATAATTCTTCTACTTGCATGAATGGATGCCATGTATTCAACTTCTGTAGTTGAGAGTGCCACTACAAACTGTCTTTTGCTCATCCAACTGATTGATCCTCCAAACAGGTTAAACACATACCCACTTGTAGATATTTTGCAATACAGATCTCCATCCCAGTCTACATCCACAAAGATATGAATTTCCAACACTCTATCTAATCCCGATATTCCTTGGTAGAAAAATTCATAACTAGTAGTGCCATGCAAATACCTAAAGACCCTCTTTACTATTGCCTAATGCTCCTTCGCTGATTTTTACATATACTTGCTCAAAGCTCCCACTGCATGTGAAAAAATTGGTCTAGTACAAACCATTTCATACATCAAACTTCCAACTGCACTGGCATATGGAACACAAGACATGTCCTCTTCCTCTTCCTGTGACTTGGGACACTGATCAAGAAATTTTTTTGTGGCTAGTGGAATTGACAACTCACGGTTCTCGTACTCGCATGACACGGGTTCGATTCCCTTCTTCTACCTCTATAACCTCCATGTGTGTCCACACAACCTGCAAGCATGGGGCACAGGTAAATCATGGTGAGAATCGAAATTGAGACCTCTTGTTTACATTTCATTCCATTTACACGACACTTTCCAATTGGTCTACAACCCTGTGGGCTTTCCCGATCTCCTTTGATTTCCATTCCCAAAATGAAATTTCAGCACCAATATCCTTCATGTCAAATTTAGAGGACAATTGAGTTTTCACATCTTGGATAATCTCCTTGTTGTTTCCTATCAACAACATATCATCCACATACAATATCAAATAAATAATATGATCACCAATTAATTTGAAATACACACAGTGATTCTCTTTGCTCCTTGTGAAGCCAAGTCCCAACATATAAGTATCAAATTTTTGATACCACATCCTTGGTGATTTCTTTAACCCACACATGGATTTTTTCATCTTGTGTACTAGATCCTTCTTTCCATTAACAAGAAATCCTTCTGGCTTCTTCATGTAGGTTTATTCTTCTAGATCCCCATGTAGGAATGGTGTCTTCACATCCATTTATTCTACTTCAAAATCAAACACAACAACAACATATAAAAGAAATATAATAGACATTAACTTGGCAACAAGAGAAAAAATATCGCCAAAGTCAATTCCCTCTTCCTCGGAATAACCTTTTGCTACTAACATAGATTTGTTTTTCTCCACTTTACCTTCTACATTCAGCTTCTTAAACACCCATTTTCTACCAATGATATTTCTTCCAGTCAAAAAATACACTAGATCCCAAGCCTCATTCTTTTCTAAAGCTGCCATTTATTCAACCATGGCTTTTTTACAGAGTTTTCTATCCTATGAATCCACCTCCTCCCTAAGATTTCTAGGATCATCATCCGTAATATACAAAGAAAAATTTGAACGGAAATCAGGTGTAGTATACCTTTCCGGTTTCCTTCTTTCTCGAACCAATCTCCTCAATACTGGAGTATATTGAGGATTTGCTTCTTTGGATTCCCGTTCTTATGTAGAGTATGACTCATTATCGTTTAAATCAAAGTCTATTTTCTCTAGATCTTCCTTCCTTGGTAGGGATTCCTATTTGAAAACATCTTTTATTTCTCTAAATAACACATCTTGGCTATACCTTTCAACTTGTCTTTGTACCCAATAAAGATACATTTTCATCCTCTTTATCTAGATTACTATTGTTTTCCTTTGGAACGTGAACATAGACATCACAACTAAATACCCTGAGATGTGTGAGAGAGGGTTTCTTACCAGTCCATACCTCATGTGGAGTCTTATCATCCAGTGTTGATGAGGGTGATCGATTGAGTAGGTAACATGTAGTACCCACTACCTCTTCCTTGAATTAATCATGTCCTAACCAGACACCAATGACCATGCCCACTTCTTTTTCCATCAGTGTCCTGTTCATCCTTTCTGCAACTCCATTTTGTTGAGGTGTATATGGAGTAGTATTCTACCTTTCTATACCACACTTCTTACAAAATTCTTCAAATTCATTTCTGTAGAACTCTCCACCATTATTCATCCTCAACACCTTAATTCTTTTCTCTATTTGATTCTCCACAAGAGCCTTAAACTCTTTAAATCTATTAAAGACTTCATATTTCTTCCTAAGGAAATATATCCATGTATTCCTTGAGAAGTCATCTATAAATGAGACATAGTACATATACTTTCCCAGTGATGGAACCAACACATGTCCAAACAAATCACTGTGCACCAATTGTAAAATTTCGTCTACCCTCGTTGCACCAAAGGGGAATCTTACCCGATTCTGCTTCCCATATACACAACGTTCACAAAAATAAAAATTCAGAGATCAGTTAGACATAACTTCAACCATACCTTTACCATGTACTAAGTAGTAAAAAACCCTTCTCTCTGATATGCCACCGTCTTTGATGCCATAACATAGTATTTTCTCTAGAGGTTGTAGGAGTTTTTTCTTCTTTAGCTCTAATCTTAGGAGAAATGGAACTATTACACACATCATTAATAGTGCTACCCTGTAGCTTATACAGATTTCCAATCTGAAATTCCTTTAACAACACCATTTATCCTCGAACCATCCTGCAAGTTTCTTTCTCAAACATTGTTTTTAACCTTGCATCATCCATTTTGCTTACATAAATAAAATTTCTATCCAATCATGGGATGTGAATAACATGAAGGAGTGTTCTAATCCTTTTATCCATGATCTTCAACTTGATTTTTCCTCATCCTATGATTTTGGTTGTCGATTCATCACCTAGGAAAAAATCACCCCCATCATTATAACTTTCATATTCACAGAACCACTCCCTATGGGGATTCATATGAAAGGATGCACCTGAGTCAACCAACCATGCCTCATGATATGCATGTGTTCTTGAAGAATCCAAGTACACATCCCATCCTTTTTCATATGAGGTTTTTTCTTCTGCAGAAGGAGCATCTTTAGATCCCTTCCCTCCCTCAACACTTTTGGATCTACATTGCTTCTTATAGTTCCCTTATTTTCCACATCTCTAGCATACCTTTACAAACTTTCTGGGAGATTTAGATTGATCCAAAAATGATATTTAAAGACTTGGTTGAGTTTTAAGCATGTGTTCAATTACCATTTATGAAATTAAGAGAAGAAGAAGAACTTAATGAAAAAATATTGTAGCCATCATAAAGAATGTAGATCATAAGGTAAGAATAATAGCAACAAACCATAACAACAAGGTTGTTAACGAGGTTCAACAAGATTGCCTACATCTCCGACCCTTTGTCTCAGTGGGGAAGGATTTCTTATAAAACTTCAATGCTTCAAAAGTACATCAAAATTGTGTCAAAAAGATTACAAGCTAGTTTGGCTATGTTCTGATCGAACTCAAGAATCCAACACAATTGACGGCACTGAAAAAGCATGAGCCTAGCTCCCGGAATTGGCCTCTAAAGTTTTCTTTCTCAATGGCTTCCTTGCATAAAAATAGCTTCAAGCTTCACAAAATCATAATCATTCCGCTAATATGAATCTATTTGAATGTCAAAAAACCTCTTATTTATATACAATTTGAGTTGGGGTTCCCCTCCCAACTTCCTCCCAAGATCCGACCTCTAATTGGGCTCCAGATCCCCCAAAAATGGGAAAAATCCAATAAAATCAACATAATTAATCATAAAAATCCAAAAACCAAAGTACAAACCCAAAAGTGGCACATTTTCACGCTAACCCCTTTCTTCCGAGCTCTTGCTCATATGGGAATGGTCCATGTGGCCACGCGCTTAAGCGTTGACACCATAAACTCTGGTTACAACCCTTGTTTCTCGGCCCCTGGTCGCTTTGCACACCATGTGTTCGGGATTTAAAATCCAAATAACCCTGCGCTCCAAAAAATCTGGTTCTAACTCTTGGTCTATAACCTTGGTCGGTCAATATATCCCTCATTGACCGGGGCTTATCCCCATAAATGTGCCAAAATCCAACTTAAATATAGTTTATGCCATTTGTTGAAACAAGCAACAAATATGGCAGGTTGGTTAGCACTTGTTTCAAATACTCAGGCTATGGAGGAGGTTGCATGTTCAATTCACGTGGAGGCAAAACAAAGTTTTTGGCCCAGCCAACATTGGCCAAATTTGGGGTGCCACATGGTGCCCTATGATTGGGCCACATGTCACCTTGTGATTGGACCATACAGTCCAGTCACCGACATAGTCAGTGCACAGTCAACACCAAATCACTATCCTGTCATCCTGCCACATCACTGTCGTACAACCACATGTCGTACCCTGAGCCTTCCATGTCTTCATCCATATTGCCAAGTCTCCTATCTAGTCAGTTGTCGCATCAACATCCATACATCCACATTAGCCTGCCATGTCAGCATCTTTACTACCACCTGTCATCCATATTGCCACATGTCATCCTGTCATTGGGCCATGTTAGCATTTGTACAATGCCACATGTTGCATTTGTACAGTGCCACATGTCAATTTTGGATTGGTCCACATCAGCCCCTGAAAATTCCAAAAATGAGTGACACGTGTCACCTTATCATGCTTCCAAATGTCCATGATAATATCATCATGATGTCATGCTGATGTCTGCAATACGACCTGTTGACTTTGACCAGTTGATTTTTTTTCCTGTTTGGGAAATCGATCAGAACGTGATAACTTTCGCATATAGTGTCCATTTTTGGAAAAAAATATATGGTCGGAATCAACACGATGATCCCAACATAATGGCACTAGTTTCATCTAATTATGAGAACTTTGATTTTTATGCCTTCCTGGATCCATTTTGGATCATGCCTCCCCATTAAGACCTTTTGGTCCTCCAAAAGGGTATTAACCAGTCATCGAGTGCGGGATAGGCCACCCCACTTGTCCTTTGTATTTAAACTTTGTTCTTTACACTTGTCGCATCATAAAAAATTGCAAAACAACCATGACAACTGAAAGCATATTATTAGCTAATTGAACTCGTTCACATCTTACTGAAGCCACTACCATCCATGTCGAAAACATTAGCAATGATAACATCAGAAATATGACTGCAAATGAACTAATATGTTTGATGTGCTTGCACAACATTAACTTATCTTGAAGAAAATTATGATTGAATTTCCATTCTACAACCATCTCACGTTCATGCTTAAGATAAACTTCTTTATTTGGCACAATTATAAGTGTGTTTCTTGCATAAGATGCCTTCCTTAATTGTTCACTTGTTTGAAGAGACTGATTTTCTTTTAAGTGATGAGCATGTACAACATATTCATTTCCTTCTTTAGTTAAGTGATATTGATTCTGTTCCCTGTAGAATATGTCTTTGCGATCATACAAATAAGGGCTTCCTAAGACCATTCCACATTCATTTAGTGGCACCACATCACACATTACCTCATCCACAAAATTTGATGAAATTGCAAAATTTAAAGTGCATTGCTTTGTTATGTGCAATTTATCATTGTTTCTTATCCATTTAAGTCATGAGTAAGTTTTATGATGTAGCTTAGTTGTCAATCCCAATTGTTTAATCACTTCCTTTAAAATTAAGTTAGATAGAGATTCACTATATATCAATGTATTGATCTTAGTATGTTTCATTATGACTCTTAGATGAAACAACTTACTTCTAGAATCATATCCATCACCAATTTTACCTGTCAAGCCAACTATTGTGATCTTAGTCTCATCACCATACCCCATGTTTGTTGGTCGTGTTGTTGTTGCACCTATTTTCCTCCCTTTCCTCTCTTTGAACCATTTCAGTCTCTTCTCTGGGTGCAATTTTCGGTAATGGTCATCACCATGCCCTTCTTTCTTGCAATGCTTGAAAGAGAGCTTCTCTTCCTTCCTTGTCACTGAATTTGATTTCTTCCCATTCCCTTTTCGTTTTTCTTCTTTCCTTGAAGATGATTCCCCTGATACACCAACTCCTTTTTTCCTTGCTTCAATGTATGTTGCTTGAACAAAAACCTCATCAAGATTAGTAGGTCCAAACATAAATACAGTGTTACGAATATGTGAAGGTAAACCTCCTATATACTTCATAAGAGATTCTTGTGTATGTAATGTGATATTTAACATTAATGACATCTTACGAAATTCATCTTTGTATTCTTGCACCGTTTGTCCTTTTCTTAGTTTAAGACTTTTCCATTCAATTAAATATTTTTCCTTATAACCCAAAGGATAAAACTGCTTTCTAAGTGAAAAAGCAAAATCTTGCCATGATGGAAATACATTACCAACTTGCTACGTACCATGTTGCAACTTACATTGCCACCAGATGAATGTTGTGCCTGCAAGACAAAGTGATGCCAACTTGATTTGGGTCACCTCATCTTTGATTTGATGCAAACTGCAATAAAATTCCATCTGTCTGACCCAATTATCAAGCCTCTTAGCATTGAATTCACCATCATACATGGGAAATTCGAATTTCACATCAAGATTAAGTAATGGCATATCATTTCTATGTTTATGGTAATGTTTTCTTGCGGTAGAAGTTGCACTTGAAGAAGAAGAAGACGATGGAGATGAAGGAAGTGAAGGAGGAGGTTTAGGAGGGTCCTCTCCTTCACTTTTGTCTTGTTTTGAATATCCCCATGGAAAGGCCTCTTCCATTCCAAGTAATCATCATATACGACCTTTACCATCTCATACATGGCGAATAAAGTCTTTTGAAACTCTATCTCATTCTGAGACATTCCTTCTTCATATTCCATCTTGTCACTTTGAGAAGTCCTCTTTCTTGATCCAATCTCTAGATCTCCTTCTACAAGCTCGCTTTCACCATGAATTAGATTTTCCCTAGTAATCATGCAAACTCAAGAAACCAACTATCAACCTTCTCTGATACCACTTGATCTGAAAATGATCTTTAAGGACTTGGTTGAGTTTTAAGCATGTGTTCAATTACCATTTATGAAATTAAGAGAAGAAGAAGAACTTAATGAAATAATATTGCAGCCATCATAAAGAATGCAGATCAAAAGGCAAGCATAAAGAAAAACAAACCATAACAACAAGGTTGTTAACAAAGTTCAATAAGATTTCCTACGTCTTCGGGCCTTTGTCTCAGTGGGGGAGGCTTTCTTATTAAAATTAAATTCTTCAAAATTACATCAAGATTGCATCAAAAATATTACAAGTTGGTATGGTTGTGTTCCTTTCGACCTTAAGAATCCAACAAAACTGACGACACTGAAAAAGGCTGAGCATAGCTCCCAGAATTGGCCTCCAAAGTTCACTTCCTCAATGGCTTCCCTGCATAAAAATGGCTTCAAGCTTCACAAACTCATCATAATTATGATAATATGAACCTCTTTGACTATAAAAATCTTTGATTTATATAGGATTTGAGTTGGGGTTCTCCTCCCAACTTCCTCCCAAGATCTGGCTTCAAATCGGGCTCTAGATCCCCCAAAAATGGGAAAAATCCAATAAAATCAACATAATTAATCATAAAAATCCAAAAACCAAAGTAAAAACCCAAAAATGTCACATTTGTGTGCTAGCCCCTTTCTTCCGGGCTCCTGGTCATATGGGAATGTTCCATATGGCCACACTCTTAAGCGCTGGTACCCTAAAACTATGGTCACATCCCTTGTTTCTTAGCCCTTGGTCCCTTGGCACACCATGTGTCCGAGGTTTAAAATCCACATAACCCCACGCTCCCAAAACTCCAGTGATAACCCTTGGTGTATATCCTTGGTTGTTCAGGCTAGCCCCCGTCCAATGGGGCTTATCCCCATAATTGTGCCAAAATCCAACT
>JASDQU010010267.1:28708-43265 GCA_032191745.1 Picea mariana | reverse complement strand
ACTCAAACCAAATAAGACATGTTTGTAACTTTACTATTAGGTTTATAAGTTTTGTATTTATACATTCAAGTTGTGTAATGATTATCCATCTCCTAGCTGGAAACCATTTTCCTCACTGCATAGCACAATCATTTACCTCCCAAAGAAGCGACCTTGGCCTCCCAAAGTCTGCTCGATGCTTTAGTGAGCCTACACCTGGTAATTTAATTGTATTCAGTTTGAAGCGACCCTTGATCTGACATTGTAAATGCATTTTCTTTATTCTGACTTTGTACGTCTGGTCCGACCTGCTCAAACCCTAACCCAGAAAGGAAAGGATTCTGGAAATAATCGTTATTCCTGAACAAGAGGTCTCACCGAGATGGTAACTATTTGAAAGAAACACCTTTTGTAATTATAAATCCTCGCCTCTATGCTCACGACCTCCATTATAATGCTCACGGGCTGCCCCTTCTTGAGCAATACGTGCAAACCCTAAGTGATATCGGTCTCTCTATCCTCGWTCTAACTGTGCATTTGARCACTGCGATCTGTGATGTGTGGCATTGGTCCGACCTGCCGGATCAGTGGAGAAGAGGAGTAGTGAAGTGGGCCTTGTGTGTGCAATCTACGATTGGAGGCTTTACCGATGTGCAAAAGGATCGAAGAAGGAAGAGAGGTCACCACTCGACTCAAAAATAGGTATTCACGACTCGGACAGAGGTATTCACCGATGTTGATGACCCTGAGAAGGGAAAGACATTGTTTATTGAAGGACACCAGAYTGAGAAGGCCATCAACATAGTCATAATAATAGATCGCCTSTGTCTCTTTATGAATAACACCAATGAAAGTTGACTGGGTGAAGAGAGGAGTTGTTTGTTCATTATAGTATTAGTTMCCTTGCGGATGATCCTGTTATTAAATAGAGACTTCTTACACGTACAACATAAAAGAAAGATATGGGGGGTTTTATTGTAGAAGAAAGAGATGGGGTTTTTTTATTGCAAATTTATACGACGGATCTGTGGTACATTACATACGATMTTTATCTATTCGGCCTTCATTTTATTGGTGTGGCGAWTKACCCTCCATTGTGGCCTCCAAACACTCACAGAAACCCTACCTACAGCACCGTTCAACCCCTGACTTGAAGAAATCGATCTGTTTGGTGCGGCTGAACTATATGTATCTCAAAACTGCAATGGATATGTACACCAATTCAACCCACATGCTCATCCCTTGCTCTGTGTGCTACGTTTGAGCAAGAAGCGACCCATTTGCATCAGTTACGAAAGCAATAAGGAATGATCGACCTGCATAAAAGAAGGAACGTTGGGACAAACTGCTTGAAAGAATCGACATGGAAAGAAGAAGTTTGAAGGAAACAAAGGAAGATCGATGAGGAGGTATTAGCATTGTAATTTTTTTTTAAAGAATATCGCATTCAAAATTTTTAATTGGCGAAATCCTAAGAAAATAGGAAAAACCTAAAGTTATTCTATTTTTCGGTGGTATATTACAAATAGCAATTGATCATCAAAATAAGATTAATTGATATTGGATTGTAATAGAAAGCGCACATGAAATCAAAGTAAAATTGTAAGGTTAACAAGTAAAAGTTAACTTGAAAGTCAAATATTTTTATAACATTGTAAGGACAATATATGATTATGTATTATTAAGTGTTGATTAAGCACATGAAAGCTCAATCAAACACTTCTTGAACACACTATTTGTGTGTCAAATTCAAACCCCAATAGATATCCTTGCCTTGTGTATGGTGATCTCCTTGCTTGGTGTAAGGTGTTGCATGGTGTGTGGTGTATCTTATGCAAATTTAATTTACTTCATGACGCAACATAATTATTAATTTATTAAGGTGGTATAAGGTGTTCATAATTACAATTAGGGAGATATAAGATGATAATTCATACAATTAAAGTGGTATAAGATGTTCATTAAGGTGATATAATGTGTCCATTACACAAACAATCTTGTTAGTTCATTGATTATTGCATATTTTGAGTGTTATAAGGAGCATTTGATGTTATAAGGTGCTTTTATTCTTAGGGTTATAAGGATTTTTTTTTGAGGTTATAAGGGGAGTTTGTGTTCTAGACCCAGCTGAAATTAAATAAGGGGGTCTTAGGATCTTTGTGTGTGTCTTAGTCACCGTTGGTTTATCATTGGTTTGGCAATAAACAAATACAATTCTAATTGGCACGAATAACAAAGATAATTTTTGGCATCAACATACAACAATTATCTTGCATTTGTAATAAGTCTATGGACTTCCTTGTTGCAGTAACCTTTTGAAGTTGTAAGCAATATTTTTTTTGTACAACCCACCTGAAATGAAATAAGGGGGTTCTCAAAGAGGTCGCCTTCATAGTTTTAAGGTGTTCTAAAGATAGTTCTTCACACTTTTTAAGTCTTACAATGGCGAGGATTGAAGAAATATTTACAATATTGCACACATTAATTAACTCAACTTCGGAATATACAATTGCAATAAATAAGTGCACTCTCTTTCATACTACTTCAAGATAATCCATTGTTTGGATTACATATTGATAAACAAAAGCACATTAAGGATGAAAATGACTTCAATGAAGACACTCAGTTGACTGATGATGACACTTATAAAGATGAAGATGAGTTGGAAGTCCCTATGACTAAAAAAGTTGCGGATAAATGTGAGGAAGCAATTAGAATTGTTTGGCCATGGGAAGAATAACAATTTAAATATAATCGATATGGCTTAGGATACAACAAGGTTCATGATAACCGTTTTATTCCTAATTATTGCAAACCTATTTTCTTTGTAAGTGGAGGCTTTTTTAATGATAGTCAGAAGGCAGAGATTGAGGATATTGGTAAGGAATAGGTACAGGGGATTGTTGAGGATGATGATGTTGCTACAGGTATTCCACATTTATATGACGCTCAATTGGATAATGAACCCATACAATGAAAACATTGTCATAGTTTTGGCCATGATGAGTCAAAGTCTTTTGATATTCATCCATATAGTTATTGTGGGAATACCAATCACCTCTCAATAAGGTGTCAGAAGAGAAAGAAAATTCAGTGGAAACATATTCATTTTGAATGGTTAGGGAATTGACGTTGAAGTTTGGAAGATAATTTATTGGAGTGGTCTTATCGACGGTTTCATACACAAGTAAAACCATATTTGATTGGAGATATTTCTACAGTTGACGGACATGATTGTTTTACAGGATTGGATTATACAGGGAATTATCAGGGCCCACTTGATGAAGTCTTCTGAGTTGAACATCGAGTCTCCAGACTCAACTCAAATATTGTTTGATTACCCTTTTTCACTTTAAATGGGGTATATCTCATTATCTATACTTCTCACTTTTCAATTGAAATGGGGGAATATAGTGAGGATATGTCATACTTCAACTTTAGAAGTCTACCTTGATGATTTGCAATTCATTCATGATGATGAACGATGTTTTTCATGATGATGTTTGATTTGGATACAATATACATAATCGATGGTTTTGGCATCGATCTTTTGAGGGATTGTGATTGGATGATGGATTCATGATTGTTATTGCATTTATTAAGGATTATTATATTCTATTTTTGATGAAGGATTTGATTGGTTAGTTTGACCTTCATAGGATTTTTGTTGAGACAGTTTAGCACTTGGAAATTTTAATGGATATTGGATGGATGGATGAGTTTCCACTGGAATTTAATAGATTTCAATCACCTTGTGACTTTGATGGTGGTTCAACATTTGAACACCTTGCTGACAGTTCGACATTTTGATCAACGATAGTACCAGTGATTCACCTGGTTTACTACACATAGAATTTTTATGGACACGGGATTTGATGGATACAAGGTTTGGATGCCTTTCGACACTTTTTTTTTGTCAACAAGATTATTGACAATTTTTTAGTGTGTCATTTTATAAGAGCAGTTTATAAACTTACTTCTTCATTTGATATTCTTTGGACTTTACAGGGATGATATTCAGATCTAACAGAGGTCCGCTATTTCTTCTGCATTTGTGCTTGGCGTATTCAGGATTGTTAGGAATTTTCAAGATTTGGGATGTGTTGGACATGTAGCCAAATCACTTCTCATCAAGGGTTTCTCTCATTAGTTTTTGGTTCACTTACGTGAACACCTACAAGTTGTCTAGCTCATTTGTTACATAATGAGTATTCTAGACTTGGTTTTAGCTCCCACTTTTGATGGTTTTTAAGAAAAATATTCATTGACACTCATGAGATTTCAGACCATGAGTTATAGATTGAAGACTTGGATATGTTATCATCTTTTGCACTGGTTTTTGTTGCTAAGATGATACATTTGCATGGACTTAATATTAGAGGGGGGGTTGTTATAAATAATCCTAAGTCCTAACTAGACCTTAACAACTAGTTAGTTATGATATAAGTGTGGGGTCATTATATTGAGTTGTATTATTAATGTACCATTGATGTACATGTGAATTGACCTTGCTTGGTTCCTTTTCCGCCCGTCTTATTTTTCTTCTCTATTTTGTTGGTTATTTGATTTTCTTGGTTTATCATTCTTGCTCTTTACTCTATCATATATAACATGACAACCAGATATTAGGTTTAGAGAAGAAGTTTCATGGGGAATTTATAATGTGATTCTCTGAGCTTAGTCTTTGTACAGTTAAAGATACCAACCTTTTAAAACTTATATCATATGTGTAGCTATTACCATTATGCTCTGGGTGGAAAGTGCAAGGGAAATTATAAATATCAATAAATGTGAGAATCATTTGCTTTATGGTTTAAATGTGGCGAAGGTATCACTTGGATAGGATCTTGTCTAGAAGTGAGAGTGAATACATGGCAGCAAGAAGAGATGACCTCCGAAACTGGACATAGCTCTCAGCCAATGTTTTGGATTATGTTGAAACTAACATGTGATGTCTTGGGTTCATCCCTATCTCTAACTTGATAATTTCAGTGCCAATTATCATTGTTATTGATCACATATATTTTACATATATGCATATAAGACAATAATTCATCAAGGTTTTAAGATTCATGTGGTGTGAAATTTGGACAAATTCTTCCCGGTTTGCCACAATAGAAGTTATTTCTATCGATGTTTTGAATCCAATACAAGGATCCATCTTTAGGACAATGAGCCGAAGGTAAAGAGTTGCGGATTTGTTCAATAAGTACTAATGATTCTTAAGGTTTTTAGGGTTAGTGTTAGTATTGTCATGTGAGCTCTAAGAGATAGTATAATTAGTTTTAATTATGTTATTTCATTTGATTATTTATTTATTAATCAAGCATAGTTAATAATAGTAATAATATTATTATGATTAGTATGTTTCTTTTTATGATATTATTGGTTTATTAATTATTTAAGGTATTTTAAATAGTAATCTAAGTTTAAAACAAAATAGTATAGTCTAACCTAATTAAACAATAAAGGTTTTTTTATTTAAGGGAGACCTAAGAGATATATTATCATAGTAGCTTAGTAGCTAATGGTAATGGTATTAATAATAGTTATTTATAATATAATAATAATATATAGATAAGGTAAATTAAAGTGAGAAATAAGGAAGGAGTTCTAGGGGTTTTAAGGGAGAAAACTTTAAGAGAAAAAAATGAAAAGAAAAACCAGAGTAACAGGAAAAGAAGCCAAACCTTTTTTCAAACCTGATCATTCTTGGTCTCTTTGTTGGTTTATTAAGGGGAGCCAAGTGTTGCTTACTTTCAACCCACCATCTATGTTTATGTTATTTGGATTCTTGATTATCTCTATGACTTCCCTAATACATCATTTGTAATAGTGGTTTTCTTTTGCAAGGATCCCGTTGCCTTCTAGACAAACATGATGTTTTGTTTTGAGAGAGTGCTCTACTAAGACCGAGGTGTGAATGCGTTTGTTTTTAATATCCCCTTCATGTTCTTTAATCCTTATTTGGAATGATCTCCCAGTCTCTCCAATGTATCTCTTCCCACATGAGCAAGAAACCTTGTAGACACCTTGTTCTTGGCATTTTTCTATGGGGTCTTTTACAAATCTCATTCTTTGTCTGATGGTTATTAGAGGTTTGAAAGAGGTAGTAATTTCTTTTCTTTTCATGATTTTTGATATTTTGTCTGTGACCCCTCGGAAGTAGGGAAGATAATCATTCATATTATTGGATTGGTTGTTTCTAGAGATGGATGTTTTTTCTTCTTTTCTAACTGATTTCTTGATGTCCCTTTCTCTATAGCCTATGTTCTTAAATACTATGTAAGGTGTTTTATCTCTTGTTCCATATGTTCATCATCTGAGATTCTTGTTTCCCTTTTTGCAAGGTGTGTAGAATCCCCATCTTTTGTGAAGGGTGGTGGTGGTATGCGGGATGCAGGTAGCTATATGTGTGTGTTTTCTTCCTAAAGACCTTATTCCCAAGAGAACCATCAGGTTTCCTAATGATAAGAACATCCAGAAACTGAATGATCATGTTCTCTTCAAGTTCCATGGTGAACTTGATGTCATCAGAAATGCCATTTAGGTGTTGAAAAAACTTGTCTAATTCCTCTCTTCCATGAGGCCACCTAACATTAGTATCATCTACATACCTCTTCCATCTAGATGGTTTTAGAGGGTATGTTTCTAGTCATTTATTTTTAAATTTCTCCATGAAGAGGTTGGAAACAATTGGGACAATGATGACCCCATGGCCACATCACTTATTTGTTCAAAAAACTCTCCCTGGAAACTAAAAAAGGTATATCTCAAACATACTTTTGTTAATCTTGCAGTTTGAGAATCTGTGACTTCTTTGATAACTTGAATGGCTTTGTTTAATGGATTTTTTGTGAATCGTGAGACTACATCGAAACTGATGAGCATGTCTCCTGGTTCTATTTTTTCATCTATAATGATATTTACGAATTCATTTGAATCTTTAAGTAATAATGATGCTTCTAGCAATTCTTGAACAACTTTATCAATTACATTTTTTGGGAAAAGGGATGATGATAAGGGAAAACAATGGGAGGAATATTTCCTCGTACTAGAGGAATGGAATGATCATGGATGTCATGGGAAGGGGGAAGTCCATGAGGAGTGTTAAAAATAGCTTGGTTTCATTATAAAAATCCTCAGAAATGGCCATACAATTTTTTTGTTCCTTACACTTGTGCCCTAGAAAATATTTGTCATCACAATTATAAAAAAGACCCTTAAGTTAATGTTCACCCATTTCTGCCCAAGTTAATTTTTGGATCTTGAGAGGGGTGGCATGAGGGGTAGGATTGGTAGGTATAGGGTGAGAAATAAAATATGGTTTTTAGTTATGGTAAAATCCAACATGTTGTGCTTCCTTGGTGTGTTTAGAAGCTTCCAACCAAATATGGGAGAGAGCCATTAGGACCTGGGCTCGGATTTCATCCTTCAGGCAACTGATAAAGCATTCCCTAAAGAAGGAATCTAACATGCCCTCCATTATGAAATACAAATGCTCAAAGGAGACGATAAAGTCTTCCAATGTGTCTGACTATTTCAACTTGGTCAAATGACCCAAATGGTGTGTGTCTCTTTCAAATCTTTGATAAAGTCCTACCACAAAATGTGTCCAAAAAACATACCCTTTGCATGAATTTTTACACCATTACCAACATTCAGGATCTAGATAGAGGACATTGTAATGAATTTTGGCCAATTCATTAGTGATGCCATGCAAGGAGAAATGATGTTCCGTTTGTGTGACCCAGCCCATGGGATCTGAGCCATCAAATTTGTTCACCTTGACTCTAGGAAGATGCATTGCTCGATGAGGTTGATTGGAATGAAAGGATTGGTAATGGTAATAGTTAGCATCTTCATGGTAGTAAGGTTTATCAAAGGAGGTAGGGCCTCGAAATTGACTCATGAAGTGGTTCATCTTGGCCGAGAGGGAGTCTATGAACTATTGCATGCCTCGCAAATCAGTTTTGAGGGTAGCATTATCAAAGTTGAGGGTAGAAATATTGGAATTTATTTCTTCAATGAAATCCTTTTTTTGTTCATTTTCGATGAGCAAGGTGTTGAGTTCTTGGTTGCGGGTGAGAGCCATTTGGGGAGAATCTAAAAAGTGGGCAGGTGGGTCTACACAAAAAAAGGGTTACAGATGAGGGGTATCATGACAGATAGGTTGAAGATATGAAGCCAATGGGATAGGTGGAAAATAAGGGTGTCGAGAAGGGTGGGTGGGTCCATAAAAAAGGTTTACAAGTGACAGGTACCACTGCGATCGTGGAGAAGAGAGGAATCCAATGGGATAGGTTCATAATAACGGTGTTCACGGGACCACTATACTCTCTTTTTATTCGTGCAGATTTATACCCCTACCTAAAGAATACTACAATGAAGGAATTCCAAAATTGTTAACAAGGCAAATTGTGTAGGAATTTCACAACCAAGATGCAAGAGATAGAATTGCATAGCAAAGTTTCCAAGTTTTTTTTTGTTATGTTTCAATCCCAAGGGATAGGGATTTCAAGGTTCCTACAAAAAAGGGTTTTCTGTGTACTATATCTCTTTGATATATGTTTGGGGTATAATAGTTGTACTTGGACCAATATCTCAAGGCACCAAATAAGGAGGCTCAACCATACCCTTAGTTGTACTACCCAATTACCTAGATACTAGAGATTATCTTCCCGAGTGTTGTTCTCGAGGTCACTATAGCAGTCAGGTGGTTGATCAACTTATCTAGAGCAAGGTTTAGGAAACCTAAGGGACTCTCGATATACCTAATGTTACGTGGGAGTTGTTAGCACTTCATAAATCTGTTCGGCTGATAAACAAACGAAGAAGGTAACTTTTTCAAGCCAACTTTGAGACCCGAAACTAGCCTTTCGGATCTAGAGAGGGATCTCTCAGAAATGGCACAGTCTCTGCGCGGATATGACTTTGGAAACAATGGCTATATTTAAAGACCTATAATATAATGGGTTCTGGTTATATTGGCGCAATAAAGTGAGACTTGGGCTATGAATTCGATCTGAGGAAAAGACAGGGAAAATGACTCAATGACTAGACTCGAGAGGATAAGACTAGGCAAGCAACAACCTTCAGTGTAAAACCATAATGTGTGGCGTGCGAAATTACAGGAAGTAACTTAGGAGCATCGTTGTGTATGAATTCGAAGTTAGCTTTAGAGGAAAACGTTTTGTCTAAGTGGCACGAACAAGGGGTGTTGTACAGCGAATCCGCAGGTTCGATAATTCGTTCCGAAATAGACAGAAAGAGATATGAAATAAAGATAACAGGAAAGAACATACACAAAGAAAGAATCACAATACATCCAACTATTACAACTAGAATCTTTCCATCAAGTCACAAGACAATTTCATTAAATTTTGGTCAAAACTTCAAATTACAATACAATAGCTATTGTCTACCAAAATTTGACATCCAACCTAGCTTACATCGAAAAGATGAAATATATAAATGAGGGTGTCACTTGGGCTACCCTACTTCCTAACTACTAACCCTTAAAACTAGGAAAACTAAGCAACATGTGTTGGAGACTCTTCGCATAGTGTTTTCCAAAAATGGAAAATAACCATGCATGTTTAATTATAACTATTTGCAGGTTTTCCACAAGGATCTGATCGTCAGTCAGGCTTTGGCATGGGGAAAATACGTGTCATTGTGTCCCTTTGATCAGGTGTCTGTTAGGAGCTTGTTGTCTATAAATAACAGCTTTGATTTATGTGATGTGATCATTTGCTGAGAACTGTACGTAGTAAGAAGTCGTTAGATCGTCATGTCCATTATCAAAATGATAGTGTGCTTTAGAGAAACGTATCATTTTAAAACTACCAAGATTTGTCTCATCCTTTGCGGGTGCAGAGACAGGCGCCAGCTAAACTTGTTTTTCCTGTGTGCTGGCGAGAGCTACATGGGCTTCCTTCTCGATCATTTTGCATTCTATGGAATGTTTCGCATGCCTTTATTCTATCAGTATATGTGTTTATAGTAGTTGTACAATGTTGTCTTACGCCTCTATGAGATGCCTTTTCAACCATGCCTTGTTCCCTTCGCGACCCTGCATTGCGGACACTTCTGTAGCCTTTCTCGCTAGTTGTCGCCTTAATTCCATGTTTTCCTAATAGAGTTCGACGATAAACAGATTTTCTTCCTTCGGTTGCTAAGATGGAACTTGCTCATTTTCTCCTGTGATATCTTCTCTCATTATTCTTCTCCTATCTTTGTGGCTTGATCCCCCAATAGGTTCTAGCCGGATGGCGCATCTGACTAATTCTTTAACTATCAACCCGACCTGTGGTTCTTCTGAAATTTGAGTTTCCATGATCTCCTAGTTCTTTCTCGGCCTACCCCTCCTCCGAGGAATTTATTGCTAGGGAGAGGGGGCTCTTACTATCTTCTCTTCATGTGCTAATCCCTCCATTTCAGATTTTTCACGATTTGATCTGGTCTTCTCTACAGGTAAAAGAATAGTTCCTTTCATGTCTTTGGGAATGCCTGCTGGAGGTGATAATGAATCCCAGTCCCTTTGGGGCTCAAACGTTGCATTTCTACTGCTCTGTGTGCCTTTCCTTGTGCTTTGAGAGGTCACCATGGTGCGACCAAGGTGAACTTTGTGTGCAGTGTATCCAACAAATGCACAGGAGGAAAAGTTCTGAACAAGTCGGACTAGCAAGGGAAATTGCAAATAGAGTTTAGGCCTAGTTCTACGACTAGAGAGAATGTCAAGCATCCGAGATTTATAACGAATCGGATAGGAGAGGAAATCATGCTGGAGGACAGTGAATTCATGGCGATGAGATGTTCCAAGTCAAGTTGCAGGTTTTCCATGGCAAATCCCCACGTGTAAGATACATGTGATAAGGCTTGTTGAGCATGCCTAAGATGAACGCCATGATTTTTATTCCCTCAGCCTCCATGATGAACCAATAATAACTTATGTACTTGCCAACGCGACCTCTATCAACCACTTGACTCATCCTGGGGCACGTAGAGATTGGTTTCTCAACAGGACTCGACTTTATTGGAAAAGACATACCCATACCTCTTATACAAGTCTCGAATCTGACATCCCTTCCCGTTTCTAAGGGCCAACTGGACACTTGTTGACTTCAAACTCACAATGTTATGTACCTGAATTCACATGTTCAGGCACATGGGTTGCAATGTGACTTTAAAACCGACTCTAAAATGGAAACAAAAATGGCAGTGCTAACAGTTGGCTCCAACATGGATGTTATCCTCCTTGTGAGGTAGCAAAGAATAGTAGACCAGGTGCCTGACCATTGGGCTTTATTTGAACTCTAGACACTAGGAAAAACAAACTAAACCTATCGACGCGGCTTCTAAGACTTCAACATAAACTTAGGGCCTTTGCTTCGGGATTCAATTTTCTGCTGACCTACAAACTCGATGCAAAATAAAACAACTATTTACAATGACAAATGACTTAAACAGATTTTATTTCATTAGGTAATGTTTTAGGAACCTGTCATTTACAGGGCCCCAATCAAAACTTTCTCCATCTAATCCTTCTAGAAAATAAGAATTTTTTCTACTATGATTGCAGATTCTGAACAAACCCGTCCAAAGGTGGTCGAACTTTCCATGATTCCCTTTACCTTCATTTCTTTCATCCCATCTCAAAACTATGTCACCCAACCGTAAATCTTCTATATTAGAACGCTTATCGAAGGATTTCTTTATCTTTTCATGATGGAGATGTGATCAATTATACACTTGCTCTCTCTCCTGTTGTGTGTGAATTAGTTGATTAATCGTCCTCTGCGTGGCATTTGGCTCAGCCTCCTGTTCTTGCAACAACTTCCTAACAGGCGATCCCGGTGAGGTTGGGAAAATTGTGTCTGTGCCATAAATGATTTGGAAAGGCGAAGTTGATATAGATTTCTTAGTGGTGACCCGATCTACCCACAACGTGTAGATAAGATTTTTATGCCAGGCTCTCTTTTTTTCCTGCAGGATTCTTTTGATAATCTTGGTCAGGCTCTTATTCGAGGATTCTGCTAACCCATTTCCTTGCAGATAATACATCGTGGAATTCCCTAGGGTTATGTTATAATCCTAGAAAAAATTCTCCATACTCTTAGACTTTAATGCGACTGCATTATCTGTAATGATCTTAACGGGACACTCAAACCTCGACAAAATGTTCATCTCCAAAAATTGGATAATGACTGCGTCGATAGCTTGTTTCATGGGGATCACCTTTATCCATTTCGTGAAATAGTTGGTGGCCATGAGTATCCATTTGTGCTGCCCAGAGGATTGAGAGTTTGTCTCTCCTATAAATCTAGACCCCACTGCATAAAAGGTGCTTCGAATGAGATCGACTTCAATGGCAAGGGCTGCATCTTTCTTCTTCCATTGAAAATCTAACATTCATGGTAGTTGGAGACCTCCTTATATACGTCAGTGAAAATTTTAGATCAGTAATAGCCTTCCCTCAGGATTTTGTGCATCGTGGTCTTCCAATAGTGGTTTCCTCCACAGTCACCTTTGTGGAATTCTTGTATGGACCACTTCACGTCATCTTCCAGTAAACAACTCAACAATATTCCCCTGGGGTCTTTCCAGTAGAGTGAGTTGTCCAGGATGCAGAACTTAACCATTTTAAGCTTGAGAAATCTAGTCTTAGTATTACTCATGACCGAAGGGGCCTAGAGATTCTCCAGCACATAGATGATGTCTATGTACCATGGTGAATCGATGAATTGTTGAGGCGCCTGTGCAGGTTTTTCTTCTTGGGGGAATTCCAATAGGTCAGCGATGAAATTAATTTCTACAACGTCGCAGTCCGACTACACCATCAACTTTGTGAGACCCTGACCTTTGATCAGCTTTGTAGGCTTGGTTCTAAGGTCATATTCTAACATGGCCACTATCCACTTGCCTCTCGTTCCTTCCAGGTCAGGTTGAGTCAGAATATTCTTTACTGAACTGTTGGGTACACAAGCGATAACATGGGAGTGTAGTATGTATGTTCTGAATTATTTCAAGGCTTTTACTAAGGCATATGCCTATTTTTCCATGATGTCATACCTTAGTGGAGCATCATGCAATGCCTGGCTAAAATAAGCTATGGGTTTTTTGAAATCATGTTCATCTTTCTGTAGTAGCACGCCGAGAATAGTGTGTTCTGAGGCGAATGAAAACAACGGGAAATATTTCATGAAATCTGGGCTAGCTAGTACAGGAGATTTTTTCAAGGCCACTTTGATATCCTCAAAAGACTTCTTGGCCGCTAGTTTCCACTTGATCTCGTTTCCCTTCTTGAGCATGCAAGTTATGTGTTTTATGATTTCTGCCAAGTTTGGGATGAATCTCCTCAAAAAGTTCACCTTTCCCAGGAAATATTGTACCTCCTTTTTACTGGGCGGGGTGCCGATATTTAGGATCCCTTCAACCCTGCTAGGTTCTATCTTAATTCCCTCTTTGGAAATAATGTGCCCTAACAACTTTCCTTCTTCTACCGCGAAGTGAGACTTCATTGGATTCAGTGATATGCTGAATTCTGCACTTCTGGAAAACTCTCTTCAGGTGCTCGAGATGTTGTTTATCAGAGGTAGAGTACACAGTGATGTCGCCCAGATAAATCACGATGAATTTTTCCCTTTCATAATAAAATGCGATGTCCATGGCCCTCTGAAAAGTGGCTCCAATGTTCATCAGGCCAAACGACATCTTGGTGTACTTGAACATTCTCCATGGAGTTGTGAAAGTCATTTTCTCTCTGTCATTCGAGTGGACCATGATCTGATTATATTCTGAGAACCCGTCTAGCATAGACATTTTTTGGGACCCCACCACTTTTTGCAGGAAGTAGTCCATTTTAGGAAGGGGGTAGTGGTCTTTGAGAGACACTTTATTTAAATTTTGAAAGTCTACACACAGTCTTATCTCTCCGCTTTTATTTCTCACAGGTACCAAATTAGCTACCCATTTTGAGAATCTCAAAGAAACAATAATTTTAGCGTCGAAAAGATTCTTTACCTCCTTCTCAATCAGCGGTAGCAACAAGGGATTTATCTGTCTCATCTTCTGTTTGAAAGGTTTTTGATCTTCCTTGAGCGGGATAACATGTTGGATCACTTTCAAGTCATACACTTTCAGGTCATCGTAGCTCCATGCGAAGACGTCCAGGAAATCTTTCATGAGATTTACATAGTCCTGCTTGACCTCTGGACTGAGTTTCTTGGATAATTTTACCATCTTCAGGTTCTCCTCAGTCCCGATGTTGTAGTCTTCCACCTCTTCTTCACTTGTAGTGATCTTGGGGTTCTTAGCCACATCATTCTTGTCAAAAATATTTTCCAGCGGCACCAACCCCTTTGGAATAATATTATTTTTCGATTGTATTATGTCCCTTCCCATGATTTGGTTTTGGAAAGGGTCTTCATTACTGGACGCATCCGCGCTCTCATATTCATCGCCACAACATTCTTCGTCAATGTTTGTATTAGTGAACTCGTCACTCATAAGGAGGTTTCTTTCCACCTATTTGTCATCATCGAACACTTGCCAGCATTCGATATTATCAGTCACT
>JASDQU010010266.1:94384-112814 GCA_032191745.1 Picea mariana | reverse complement strand
TAATTCAATGGTCAAAACTTAGGGAAAGAGTCATGTCCTGTCCTGTTTTGTTCTAGATCCAGGTGGATCTAGGGAGATCTGTTAGTGTCCGCACCTACCGATTAGTCCGATAACTCTTCTACCACGGAGGTTACTTATGGTTGAACCGTTGCATCACTGTGTATCCAACCTTGATCAATTGTATCATAGGGATGAGCATGCAGGGCCCTGACTCACATGAGTTTTACCTTGGAAAGACCTCAGACCAAGCATTAGCCCAACGAATCAAATAAAATTATGGATATGTAGAGAAGGGTACACGAGGTTACAAGGTAGCCCCTATCCAGAGTGACACAGTGTGACTTTCATGTCATATGATCACAGGAAAGCTAGTTCGCAAGAACCGACCCACCCAAGTAACTGGATTCGTTGTTGACCTTGCCGAGAAGTGCGCAGAAGGACTACATATGAATTGGGCACAGTACCTCGTGAACCAACTAGAGCTTGATTTTAGAGGAGTGCAGGACCAAGGCTATGGGTTCCACTTCAGCTGGATTATCATATTGATAGCTTTCATTGCATGGGAGATGCAAGAAGGTCTGACCTTCCTGGACATTGAGCGCTTTGAGCCTTTAGCGGCGAAGTTCAATACCTTGTGGTACTTGAGTGATATGAACAAGCAGTGGAAATCCAATGTCATCTTCCATGCCTATTACAATCAATTGAAGATCGCAATCCAGTGTACACCGCACATCACTCTGAACACCCTCTATAGGTTTTGGCCCCTTATGAAGTTCAGCACAGATAGGCACTTTATATACATCACAATGCACACTGACGAAAACAAGCAGCATTTACAGTCCTATTATAAGTTAACATAAGAAGACTTGGAAGAAATCACCAAGGAGTGGTTGGCAGACCTCCTCATTTCAGCAGAACCCACAGAAATTTCTAATATAGACAATCCATAACTTGTGCATGATACCCCTAGACCAAGAAAGACCAAGGAAGATGAAGAAGTTCAAGATGTCAACAATACTTTTATGAAGACCACTTCGATCTCACCTGTGCAGGGAGGTGATGGTGGAGAACCAGGTAACACAAAGGTCGAGAAAAATAAAGGCGAAGTTACACCACCTAGAGAGGAGGATGATCCCTCCAAGAAAAGGAAGATTACCCCACCAAATCCTTCATCCATGAAGAAAGCTAAGGAAAACATAACCAAGTTTGAGACTGTTCTCACTCTGGATGAATTTGACTTCATAATCATTGCCCTGAATGATACTTCACTAGAGATAGTAGAAAAGCAGGAAGCCAAGCAGGAGGAAGTGTTCAGTCGCATCAGGGATGCCCTTCAAGGAGTACAACAAGAAATATAGTCTAGCTATGAAATTTCCACTGTGCCCTTGCCATCAGGAACACCAGAATTAGGTGATGAGACAACCCAACTACATGGGATTGTTGATACAGTCGAAGCTAGACTGCGACAAGCTCAAGAAGAGATAGAACAAGCCACCTAGGCTTTAGCTCAAGTTCAGAAAGACCTCAAAGACCAAATAAGTATTGCAGAAAAGGAAAAGCTCTCTCTACAAGCAAAATGGGATGAAGAGAAAGCAGCGCTACAGAAAAACAAGGAACAATTGCTCGCAGAGAAACTCAATGTATGGGAAAGGGTTCACAATTCACTTCTCTCTATGACATTCATAGAAGTGAAAACTGAGGAACGAGTCCCACAGCAGGTGGCGCAACTCGAAGAAGTAATCCAATAGATTCAGTAGTGCATCGCAGATATGGAACTTCATACCGTGCCCAAAACTCCTCAAGAAATTAGAGACCTAAGAGAGGCAACTTCTCACAGCGTAGTTGGCATAATGAAATCCCTTGCCTTGGAGTGAAAGAATTTGAGATCTAGGAGCACTCATACATATGAAAATCTCACAGAAAATCCAGAGTTACAGGCGCTGGAGTCGCATCTCCAGGATACACTACAGGAGTAGTTGAAGGCCTTAAAACTAGTTTAAAGAATGAAAAGTTTTCCAGAGCAGCACATGGCCCAGCAACAGATCCACATGATCCAGACCAAAGTGATGGAAGTCTCTCAATGACTTCAACCAGTGCATGAGAAGGCATGTCAACTATTCATCGAAGTTGAAAGCCAAGGAGCAAAGCTTGAACAGGTTGTCAGCACAGTAGAACAACGCCTAGAAGGGCCAATCAATGACACACTCATCCAAGAGTTCACTGAGAAAGAGGCTGTAGCATTGCAGCAGGTTGAAGCCACTTGAGCCAAGCTCAAGGAATTCGATGCATAATTGCTCAGACCAGAGTGACTCGTGACGAGTCACATGTGAGTGTTGGGGGCATGTTGGACCTTGACCAAGTTTTGGGAGCACTTAGTCATATTTGACCGTTTTTTGGGACTTCAACAACTTGTCGAAGATGGAGCTGGAGCACCAGACAAAGTAGAGATTTCATAATATTGACCCACTTTTGGGTCCCTTTTTGGGTTTTGGGAATATGTAATGGGAAAGGGATGTCGGCCCGTGGGTTTACCCACACTTAGGCCCATTTTGTATGTATTAATAGAAGGGTAGGAAAATGTAAGAATAGTAGAGAAAGGAATATTGTATCTATGTGATATAGGCTATGTGAAAAATGGGATCTATGTGATTGAGGTGTTGTGCATTCTATAGGCCTCAAGAGCTTAGTGCAAGTCTCTGTGTGGAGATATAGAAAGATTTGTGTTGTAAGGAAAGGAAGAAGGATCTAGTGAGATGCACAGATCTTCTACCCTATGTGCAGTATGTTTTGGTGGCTCCATGCTTGTAACTAATTGAAGACACTAATAAAGAAGAAGAGTTGGTGGATGTAGCCCTAGAGAGGGGTTGAACCACGTAAATCTGTGTGTTATGCTTTGTGCTTTGACTTTATGTGTTTATCCCTTCTTTTGCAAAGTTCTTTGATATATTTAGATGGATATACTTATGCTTTGTGCTTCATTAGATGTGTATGAATAGTAGATCTGATATGTCTGAAGATGCTTAGTGTTGATCTACTGAATCTGATATGTTTTACTGTTGCTAAGTACTAACATACCTTAGATCTAAGTGAATTCTGCGATGCTCTGTTCTATCTGCGAAGTATAATAAGGGTTAAATATCGATGAATGATCAATGCTAAGTGCTCTGTAAGAGATATAATCATAGACCTGTGTCCCAGCTAGGGTTGTAGACACTTGAGTCTCACAACCATCCCTGCTTCTACCTCAGGTGAGACTTCATCTGCTTCGCAGGTGTTGCTGAAAGGGTCGGTAGTTAGGGTTTTTTTGGTGTGTTGTGGTAGCTTTGAACCCCGGGTCTACCCCTGTGCCAATATTTGGAATCATTCTCTATCACATATATAACCACTTTCATTGGGACCAGAAATTGAACGTCAATTATTGAGTATTCTCTTCTCTCATGCCATAGAGCGAACTTGAGAATCAGAAAAATGATTGAGGGGAAATTTCATCTCCCTTAAAAGACAAAATCTTTAGGAGAGGACAACAACCCCCCTCGGGACTCCTCTTAGTTTATTTTTCAAAAACATCTTAAATTTGTAAGGGCTCATACATGCCCACATGCTACAAAGATATAATAGTTTTTGAGTCTACTTTCTTAGATTACATCACTAAGTAAGTTTAAAGGTTTTTGTAACCAGTCGATACATTCCCACATGTCCACAATCTAGGATATTTTTTAAAGCTTTCTTAGATTAAATCAAACTAGGGAGTTAAAGGATTGGTAAGGACCCATACGTCCACATGCTAGTTCTCTAGGGACTTTAAAATTATGCAAAGTTGTACCAATGGCATTTAGTAAATTAGGTAATCAATACTTGTAGGGACCACATGAAGTCCACATGCTGCAAGGTGACACCTAACTTATTAAAAATTTGGCACATGTTCACTTGTTCACACTCAAAGTCACTACTCACTCACATAGTTTTCATCTAGAATTGTGGAGGTTGAAGTAAGTTTCCTCCAAAGGGATCCCGAAATGCCCCACCCTTTTATTGATGCAACCATCCACTCCCACTTAAATTCAACGAGGTTGGTTCATACCCCCAATATCTCAAACAACCACATCTAAATGTTTTGTAAAAACTCACTACGTTTTCATCCACAGGAGGTGCCAAAATAAATCTTTTAGTCTAGGTAGGATCGCGGGGATAGGCATCTAAATAACTCACCGTTATATGGTTCTCACATCTTCAAACAATAGAAGTTGTCAAATAGGGAACTTTAAATCATCCAATTCAAGTGTTCCTAACACCATAAGACAGGGAGATACCCGTGAAGGGTCGAATGCCAAGGTCCGGTTGTTCTGTGCATCCCCCCTTGAGGCACCCACCTATTGGGTGGGATCCAGCCTGTGACCCATTTCTTAGGCCAAAAATCTAAATGCTGCAGTTTGACTGAGGTACCTAGTGACCAAATTTTAGGACATCTACCCAGGTGGAAATTTTGGGCTACAATTGCACCTTGATCAGATTTTGTGTGGCTATTGGGAAATATCACCAGCTCTTTTGGGATATGCCCCCTCTACCCCTCATTATAACTGATTATGTCATCTTTCACTAGTTCCTCTTCTGTCAACTTTAGACCCCACTGTTGAGTGCTATTGGAAGGTCCACTGTTATTTTGAGAGGAAAGACGTTATGTATTTTAGGACACGAGCATTTGTTTTCTTTGTTCTCCCACGCAGACAAAATCTACCTACCCACATGTATGTTTCTTTATCAATTGATTTATGTATGATTCTCTCGTGATTACATGAAATTGTGAGATATATTGTGAAGGTCCAAAAATTATAACAAATACTCTTATTTGTTTATTGCTCTCATCACCATTTTCACACACCCACTTTGTTATTCGGACATCATAGGGGACCCACAATAGTTCCTAGTCTTGCCAACTCATCAGCTCCACCTTCTTACACCCCTATGAGTGCTACCGTCTTGGGATATTCTTTGCTTGGTTCTAGTTTACTTGGGTCCACTTCCCAAGTTTAACCATCCATTCGCTTCCCTTTACAAGAAAGCAGGGGGCACACTTCTTCCCAAGGAGGAATTACATCCCCACCTAACCCCCCTCAAGGGCCAGGTACACAAAACACTCACACTATGGATGGAACTAATCTTGCACTGCCACCAAAGATGCCCTACTTGGCTTCCCTAAACATACCGTATCTAACTAAACTAACCAATGATCCTATATTTCATGATCCCACATGGCCTACAATTCCTATCAAACTACCTTCATACATCCCTAAGTTTGAGGGAAAAGTGGGAGACGACTCGACCAACCATATCATGACCTTCCACTTATGGTTCTCTTCAATCAACATCATGGATGACTATGTCCGATTGAGTTTATTCCAACATATTCTCACTAGCCATCAACCAAGTGGTATGTAGAAGAAAAATATGGGTCCCATGTGACCTTTGAATCTTTGTCCAAATCATTTTTTACCTTCTTTCAACTACCAATCCATCATGACAATGGTCTCGTACTGCTCTCAGAGTTTAAACAAACCTCTACCACACACATCATTGACCACCTACATGAATGGCGTCAACGATGTAGTCTATGCAAAGATGAAGCCACCAATCAACAATGCCTCAATTGGTTTCTCAAATCACTTATTTCCCTCCTTTCCAAGGATGTTGCCGCCACCTTCCCCCAATCTGAAGAACAATCCATCAGCAAGGCTCAACAATTTGAACTCATTTATTCACAGTCAGGATACTTATATATGGTACTAACTGACACCTCGAGACTCGTTCTATTCATCTAGGAAAAACCTGGGATGTCTCACTCAACGGATGGATTGATTGGTACCACAACACACCACAATCCACACCTCCAACAACCACCTATGTATGGAACACCTCAATATCTGTTGATATATGGAGGACCTCCTTATTATCCTCCTCCCCCTTACCAACAATCATACCCTGTTTCCCTTCCTACACCTGTAAGTGGACCACTGTCGACACCCACAATACACCCAACTATCCAACCAAGTTCTGGTACCCCCTCTACCTCATCTTACACCCTAAGAACTAGTGAAAGCGCTACGCCTTCCTATGTACCCTACATACCATTGCCACCAAATACCCCATACTTTCCATTTCTTGGCCCTCCATAGCCCATGGCTTTACCACAAGGACACCCACACACTAGGGTTATCTTTGTTCATCCCTCTCCCATTTAGCAATATCAAAATTTTGAACAACTGAATACGGAAAATCCGACCCATCAGTCAAATAATGCCCAAAAGAAAGGAAAAAAATGAAACAATAATAATCCAGGACTAGGAGGGAATCACCCTCAATAGAACCAACCTGTCGGGGGAAACCAGAATCAGGGGAACCAAAACCCCCAAGGGGGCAATAAAAAAAAATTCCAAGGGAAGAATAACAACAATATTTAGAAAAACTTCCCTTGTGCCCTTTGCAGTGAGTATGGTCATTATATTCACCATTACCCTCAAATTGTCTACTTTAAACAGATGAAAGAATCCAGAAATGGACCATGCCCCCCAGCACCGCCTACCCCGCCGCAGGCCCCTCAACAATATGTGCAACAACCACCCCCATCCGTGTTGTAAAACCCCATTCCACACAAAGGGGTGATGAACACCCAACAGGAGAGGCATCTTTCCCCACCACAAATGGGGAAATATCCCAACCGCAACACTCTTGCAGACCGCACTATCCTCGTCACTAGCGAGGAATAAGTTCTTCTACAAACGCGCAACCATCAATACAATGCACCCCCTGACTTCCTTCCCACTACCTCAAAAGTATCCCTAGTCACAAATGGACCACCTTTATTGATTCCTTTCCCTAATACTAAAACAACCCTTCATATTCCTCACATCCCATTACGCCAAAATGTCAACAACCCTCAGGCTAGGGCGGCATACAATTATAGTCTAGTCGATGACTTGGAACAATATCCTACTTCCATGTCAGTTTTAGAAGTCCTTCAAACCTATCTTACTCAAAGAAAGTCATTACTCTCCACCTTGGGGGCAGTCGACCCTGTTGATACTCGATTCATCCCATTTGATCTTGATAGTGGAGAACCTCGTCTCCCCGCTTTGGTCACTTTCCAAATACTGGTTAAAATCCATAACATCATAGTTCCTCTATGCATCATTTATGAAGGTGCATCCACATGCATTATGTCCAAAACTATATGGCAGAAACTTGGCTCCCCCAAGTTTTTACACATGATTTTGGTCATCTTGGTGATGTATTAACAATGGTGTATTCAGGCTCCCAACAAGGACTTTTTGCCTGAGAAAAGTGGATCTTCTCTCCTTCCAAAAACATATTTTCAGAGTAAGTTCATAGGCTGCATATGGCCTAGGGTGTGATAATCCCTCATTCTCACAGGCCACCTTCAGTTAGGGTGCGAACTTCTCACAGTTTGCTCCATATATAGGGTGCAAACCTATTTTCAAGCTTGGAAAAGAGAAGAGGTATCGAGGGTTCTAGAAGGGAATCTTCTAGAAAATGAGTTGGCATTCATATGGTTGTCATTTTAATGAATTATCAGATTTGATGGGATCATCCTCATCCATGTAACCATCTCTCCTTCTACTATATATTAAAGGGTTTCTCATGGAAAAGGTTAAGCAAGATTAATTGAAGAATTGGTGAAGGAATTGTGTGAAGAACCCTGCTTAGACAGAAGCTTGGAGACTCTAGTTGGTCTATCGAGAGGAATTGGATCTTCTTCATGCAAATACAGAGAAAGTGTGTGTGTTGGAACCAAGGGTCACTGAAAGGAATCTTGCAACATCAAGGTGATCAGGTTGTATCTTCTACTTTCAATTAATATGATACAGCGGCATGTCCCTTTCCCATAAAGGCACTCTTACTTTATTGTGTAATTCCTTGATCATATGCATAAGTTGACGTTGAATACATTTTTCTATCTTCACTTTGGTTGGTTTGTGTTGTCTTGGAATTGACCTCACGAGAGCATCGGAGCGAAGCGGGAGCAACAGAGACCTAAGGAAGAGATACAAAGGTATGTCACTTGTTCCTCCTTACTAGCAGATTCAATTATTGCAACTTAGGGAAAGAGTCACGTCCTGTCTTATTTTGTTCTAGATCCAAGTGGATCTAGGGAGATATGTTAGTGTCCGCACCTATCGATTAGTCTGATAACAAAATTGGCGACTCCACTGGGGATGCAACCCATTTTTTAGTAGTTTTTTGATGTTTTTCCTTGGCCATTTTCTCTTGCCTTACCTTTTTTCATTTCTATCAATCTCTAAGTCTTCAGGGGACCCTGACAGACTCCCTGGGTCCAGAAGTCCCTTCAAAAAGTTTATCTTTTTTCCAAATTTTTCCTAGTTTCAGTCATTCTCGCACTGAACCCTTTTATTGTCTGTGAGAACTATTGGAGTTTTCACCCTACTGTGTAGTCCAGTGAAAACCTCTCGCACTCTGCTTGTGGCTAGCCTGCGAGAATGCTCCATTCTCGCACTGTACACCATTTCTTTCCTATGAACCCATTTTGCAAAATTTTGGGATTAAGGTTTTTGTATGCTCAGATACACAGATTTGTGTGTGTGTCTAAAGAGAACTTCTTAGGCCACTGATTGATTGTTTCTTGACTTTGCATTTTGTGAACTATCAGTCTTCGGAAATCAAAGACTCTTCTTGTTCATTTTTTCTCAACTGTCATCTCTTGACCTTTTCTTAGCAAGGGTATAATCTCTGATCCTGGAATCTAAGTGCTTGTTTGGTTGGGAGATGGTGATTGGTTTAAAAGTTGGGATTTATTGTCTTTCTCAAATGCCCACTGCTTGGAAAATTGTTTCCCTCATGCATTTGAAAAGACTAGCCTTGTCTGCTTGTCATTTTTGTCTTCATTGAAAGATTGGTTTGGGTTTTGTATGCTGCTTTCCATTAGTTATTGGTTTTCCTTAGTTTCGCCACCATTGTGTGGTTCTTTTTGAAAAGTAAAAAACATTTTTCTTTTTAAAAACATTTTTATTTTGAAAATATTGGAAATCAATTGTTGAAATAGAACAAATACAAAATTGGCATTGTTCGTGACTTGTTTATATTGCATTTCAAAGAATATTGTATATCGTAGTTCAAGATTGTTCCAAAAAACTCCTCTTTCCCTCCTGTAAATAGGATTCATCGAACAAGAATTGATATTTTTCATTCCTATCTATGCATTGTTGGGTTAGAGTCAAACACAACATCAGTTTCATTTTTGTCTCCTTTGAGTAACAACAGCCTTTAATAATATTGCGCAAATTTTAAAATTTAACTAGTAACTCTTTTATAGGACTCTATTACACCAACATTAGCTAGGCTAGAGCTTTGGAATAGGCAGAGAGATACACTCTCCAAAGCACAAAACACACATTAGCATCTTGTGGTAAGGAGTGTCAAATTCCATTTGCCACATTTTGTCCTAAGAATCCCTTCTCACACAAGGGTCAAACCCGAGCTTGCATTTATATTGACAGAGTTACTCACCCTGCTTTGTTAATATTGGTGTAGAGATCGCACGTATTATGGGGGTCACTTGGAGGTATACCCACAATGATGAGTGGAAGCCTCTTGATTTTATTTCGGGCTAGATACCCTGCCATTGCATGTGGATCGGACTGTCGACTGTCCCTCCAGGCTTTATTGTTGTTGGTGGTAACCTTAGTGGCCTATCTTCTTAGGGTCTTACACAAGGTGACTGTGAAGGGGAAAGTCTTCACAGTACCTGGAATCGACGTTGGCCAAACTCACTCGGGCTCCTTGGAGGGTATACCCACGATTATGTGTGGGAGATTGCACCAGGGTGTAAGTCCATTAAGCAGGTTGTCAATGTAAATTTTCCACCCTAGCCCAGCCCCTTCTCGTCTCGTTGCTGTGACGTTGGATTTCATCACCAACTAGTGACTTCGAAATTAGGTCTTGTTTTCTTGGTGTTGTTTCCTAGATTTTTTACTAGTGCATGCTGTTTGTTTACCCAAGTTGACCATAGAATTTTCTTCGTAAGTTTTTTAACTCGTTCACAATTGACCCTCCACGTCATTCATGTAGAATGCAGGGCTTACCCCCTAGAAAATCTAGAAGGTTCTCAACCCTTTCCTACCATCTCACCGGAGGGCTCTCCTCAACAGAGTGAAGTCCAAGACGTCAACACTCCACAAGTGGAAAGAACTGACTCTCTAGAATGGTTCCAAATGACCAATTCTCGAGAGGACTTCCAACTTCATCCCAACTCTAAGAGACGTATTATGCGAGTGAATTCTTTCGGAGACTTAGTTGTTTTGTCTTTTGGATCACTGACTGGACCTTTTCCAGAACCTGAGGGCCAAGATCCTTTTTGGACTACTGGATTTTTTAGATGAGATCTCTTTGGTTTAGGAGCGGGCATTGATATCACCATCTCACCTACGTTCCCCAAAACCTCTGACCCAGATGCAGTACCTTTTACTACTGCTTATTATTTTTCTGGTACAGAAGCTCCGAGAGATGACCACATCTTGACTGTCCCTTTACAAATGGTCCATTACACAGATACTATGAGTCTTCAAACTGAGATTACCACAGATAGCCAAGACCCTATTGGTACATTGCTTTCACCCAGAGTCACCCCGACTCTTCCACCCAGATACTGTGCGTTGAATGCCTCTATTCCCGTTCCTATGAAAATCACATACGGAACTCCTAGTGGTCCCTCTTCTTCTAGGAACTCTCCTCCCAGTTTCATTCCAACACTTGCTCTGCCCCCTTTTAGAGGACCTTTTCCATCCCCTATTGAAGGCACTGATCCTAGTGGCACCATGTCGTCATTCACACCAAATTACCAGATTCCTGTTGGTGGACAATTTCACCAAGGAGGCTTGATTCAACCCCCCCTTGCAGGGAAAACCCTAATTTGAACACAACCCCCGATCGAAGCACAACCCCCACTGACCCCACCCTATGGATATAATATACCTCCATCCTTGGCCCAGTATTGGAACCATATGATAAAACATAATCTTCAATTGACTGGGGGGAAACAACCTCCAGATACATCCATTATACCCCCTAGTATAGGCCAACCATATCCAAGTACGTCCAATCCTATTTGGGGCTCGAATGCTCAACCCCATGCCCCTTTTCAAGGATACAATCCCATGAGTTACTTTCCTCCACAACAACCACCGAATCTGCTCGGGTCTTCGCATTATATGCGGACTTCTTATGGTCCCACTGGCTTGCTGACGGGACTCCCTCCCCAAATCCACCAATACCCGCATGTGAATAGACATTTACCTTTCTTAGCCACCCTGGACCTCCTCGATCTGTCAAGGATTTTAAATGATCCGATCTGTCACTCTCCCCAATGGCCCACTATACCGTCCAAACTACCATCTGACATCCCTAAATTTGATGGCAAAGCAGGAGAGGACCCGAAAAATCACATCATGAATTTTCACCTTTGGTGCTCATCTAACTCCTTGATGGATGACTCTATTCATTTACACCTTTTTCAACGAACTCTCATGGGTTCTGCCATGAAGTAGTATATAGAATTAACATGAGGTTTGTTCACCGACTTCAACACCCTAGCTATGGATTTCCTCACCCACTACCAGTTATCGATCCATTATGAAATAGGGACCAATATTTTGAGTTCTTTCAAACAAAACAAAGCCACTCATATCTCCGATCACATTGATGAGTGGCAATGTAGACGACATCTCATCAAACTCGAACTCCCCGATCAATTGCTGGTAGAGTGGTTCACGAAATCATTCATGAATGACATTGGTCGAGACATCACCATGGGTGGAGTTGTCACAGAAGAACATGCCATTAGTCGTGCTCAATACCTTGACCTTGTTTACTCACAAACATGCACTCTTTACGACTTACTCCCCAATTCACCTCATCCTTCTACTTCCGCCACTTCAACTACCCCTGCTGCTTCTCATGCAACCGATGGTGTGATTGGCACTTTCCATGCCCAAACACATTCTAACTCTAGCAACAACCCCAAACCCATTTATTCTAATGTTCAAAATGCTCCGTCTCCTACCCCTCCCACCAACAAGACTTCTGAGGTAAATGTTGTCCAATCAACCACCGCCAGTAAAAATAAATCAAGAAAGGGAAAGGGTAATAATAAGGAGGACAAAAATACTTCGCAAGCATAGAGAACCAAAACACCACCTGTTGATGATAGGGATAAGTGCAAACCCTGATACCCTTGTCTTATCTGTGGTGATGATCACTACACTAAGGATTTTCCACGACGCACCGAGGTTACTAAGTTCCTTCAAGGGACCACAAAACTGCCCACTCTGGCTGTATTGTCACAACCCTTCCCTTCTCAACAACAGGCCTAATTGGTCATTCATGACCAACCATCCCCTTCCACTACATCTTATGTCTTAATGTGTACAAGTGATTCAAAGCAAAGTGACATCACACTTACCACTCGAGCCAAAGATCATTCCTCCTCTAAAGAGAAGGTTGATGTTATACGTCCTTCATTGGTCCAACCATCTCCCATGACTCCACCTACCAATGGTCCTCTTCATCTCAAATGACCGAGCCTTGACACAATCCTTCACCCTCCTCCAAAGGGCGTCGTTCGAAAATCGGCTTTCAATCCTCATGCCCATGTTGCCCAGAAATACAACATTGTTGAAGATCTAGCCCAAGCACCATCCGCGATGTCAATCCTCGAAGTCCTTCAAAGTTGTCCTACACAACGAAAGGCACTGTTAAAATCTATAGGTGGAATCGACCCTACGGATACGAATTTAATAATTTTTGACTTGGAAGATCACATTCCAATGTTACCCCCTCAACTCGTGTTCCAAATACAAGTTATTGTATCCGACAAAAACATTTGTAGAAATGTTATCGACGAGGGTGCCTCGACATGTGTAATGTCTATTACCTGCTAGAAAGCTATCGACTCTCCCTCTTTGACTGAATCCCATAACACACTCAAATCCTTTAATGGCTCGAGTTTTAAGAAAAATGGTCCAATCACTGCCAATCACGTTAGAAGGAAAAACGGTCCAAGTTGAAGTGGAAGTCTTTAACGCTCCTCTCGATTACAACCTCCTTCTCGACCGTAGCTGGATTGATTCCATGCGTGCAGTTGTGTCGACTCTTTTTCATGTTGTACATTTCCCGCATCAAGGGAAGGTAATTACCGTCGACCAATTAGCCTTATTTAACTTGAATACATGCACTGGCAACGTACCGTTTATTGCCAAACCCCCCCGGATGTGAGAACGTATTTGTGGGTCTTCTTAAGGACTCTTTGTTAATGGGTGCCTTCCCCATCCCACCGCCCAATGTTCCATATCCATCTATCGCTTCAATCAACATGATCTCCACCGGAACCCCTACATTTCACAACCCATGGATGGTACCCGACCCCGACGATCATCTTCGTTAAAACGACGAAATGACTTTGAGTCCGATTGAGTCTGCCTCTTAGGACATTTAATCGACAACCCCTTCCACCCCCTCTCTTGATGATTTATCTCTAGATCCTTTCCATGTCATTTTTCCCATGGATGAGATGATTATTTCTGCCATGGAAGACACCCCCTAGGACGACGGGCATCATCATTCCATCCTCTTCCTGGAACAACACACCATCGAGAGCTACCAACGAATTTCAATCCCATCGACCGTTGTCGTCATTTCCACTATTCTCAAGTCCACACACGATGTGTTTTCTGAAGGGAACTTAAGCAATATCTCACCCACTATTCCCCTCAACATATCCATCAAACCTGGAATTGTCGAAAATGTGCATAGCAGAGCTTCGTGTTCCCCTGACGATATCGTCACCTACAAGTCACTTTTCAAATAATTTCGTGACGTCTTCGCCTGTAGCTATGAAAAAATGCCAGGTATTGACCCCGACATTGTGATACATGAGATTAAGACATACCCAGATGCTAAACTCATCCGACAATGCCTTCGTCCAGTTCACCCACGTAAAGCGACCGCTATCAAGCTTGAAGTCGAGAAACTTCTCAAAGACAACTTTATTTACCCGGTGGTTCTCACTGACTGGGTTTCCAATCTTGTCTCGATCGACAAGAAACAAGGCACAATTCGCGTGTGCGTTGATTATAGGAATATTAACAAAGCATGTCCTAAAGACAACTTTCCTACCCCCTTCATTGACCGAATTGTCGACGATTGTGTCGGAAGTGAAATATTCTCTCCGATGGATGGTTTCTCCAGATATAATCAAATCAATATTGTTCCCGAGGATCAACACAAAACTACTTTTATTTGTCCTTGGGGCACTTTTTCCTATCGAAAACTTCCTTTCGGTCTAAAAAACACTGGCGCAACCTTTCAGAGCGCTATGTATTATGCCTTCCATGATATCAAGCACATCATGCAGCCATATCTTGATGAATTACCAACTCATTCCATGCGCTGGGTCGATCATTCAATACACCTCTGAGCCATTTTCCTCCGATGTTGGTTTTACCATATACGCTTGAATCCTCACAAATGCGTTTTCTGCGTAGAATCTGGTCAAATTCTAGGCTTTATTGTTTCTCATCAAGGGATCAGAGTAGATCCTTTAACGGTAGAGGTGATTCTCAATCTCCCTCCTCCTTCTTCGCTTCTCCAGTTACACAGTTTGCAAGGGAAAGAAAACTTTCTTCGTCATTTCATCCCGAACTATGCCGAGATAACTCTTGGATTTATGCGACTACTCAAAAAGGGGTCCGAGTTCATATGGGATACCATAAAAAACAAAGCTTTCGAAGCTATGAAACTATCCCTGACACGTGCTCCGCTTCTCTTCCCCCCCGATTACAGTAACGATTATTTCCTCTACCTCATAGCCTTGGATTACACCATCGCTATGGTTCTTGTCCAAAAGGATGATTCTCATGATGAACATGTCATCTATTACTTGAGTCGAAGCCTAACACCTACCGAAACCAAGTATTTACATGTCGAAAAACTGGCCTTGGTAGCCGTCCAAGAAGTTCAACATTTCCGGCACTATATCCTCTCTCGCAAGACTACGGTAATTTCTAACTGCAACCCTATGCAACACATTCTCACACGTCAACTGCTAGGGGGAAAATACTCCAAGTGGATCATGATACTACAGGAGTTTGACTTAGAATTCGAACGTGCTAAGTCCAAAAAATCCTTAGTTTTTGTCGAGTTGATATGCGACTTTCCCTACTCTGAAATGGAAAATGTAGCAGTCGATTCATTACCCGATGAATCCCTTTTCCTAATTAGTTATGATAATATTTGGTACAGAGATATCATCATATATCTCCAAACCCAAACTTTCCGGCCCAATTTGTCCAGTATTGACCGACGTCGAATAAGCTACCAAGCCCGTCAATATATTATCCTTGGTGATACTCTTTATCATCGTGGGACTGACTCAATTTTTCAACGCTACCTCACATTTGATGAAGCCGAGAAAGCCTTAAATGACTGCCATTCTGGAGCCTGTGGTGGTCATATGTTTGGGTATGCTATAGCCCAGAAGATCTTATTAGCAGGGTATTTTTGGCCTTCTTTATTTAACGATTGTATAATTGCCATCCAAAAATGCCACGCTTTCCAGACCTGCAACCATAAGATACGGTCACATCTTGCTCCTCTTCACCCTGTGGTCTCTGTCGGTCCCTTTGTGAAATGGGGTATCGATTTCATGACATGTCACCCTCACTTGGCTGGGGGGCATGGATACATTATTGTAGCCGTAGACTATTTTATGAAATTGGCGGAGGCGATGCCGACATTTGACAACACCAGAAAGACCGCAACATTATTCATATTCAATCACATCATAGCCCGTTTTGGTGTTCCTCAAGCTATCGTCACCAATCACGATAGCCACTTTAGAAACTTCATGATGTTTGAACTCACTGAAAAGTTGGGTCTTCGCCATGAAAACTCAACGCCCTATTACCCACAAGACAACAGCCAAGTCGAAGCAATTAACAAAGTTCTCATAACCATGCTTCGACGAATGATAGGGATTCACAAAACGAGTTGGCACACAATGTTGTTTTCAACATTGTGGGCTTACCGAACGTCCGTTAAGTCTTCTACTAGGTTTACACCATTCTGGTTAGTCTATGGTCTAGAAGCCATCTTGCCGATTGAATGTGAGATACCCTCCCTGAAACTAGCCGTTGAACTCCTCCCAAACACTTCTACCGAGGAAGAACGTTTGTTGTATCTCATGCGATTAGATGAAACTCTACGCGAGGCCACCCTAGTCATAGAAGCCCAAAAGAAACGTGTCAAGGCCCAATAGGAAAAACATGTCAAGCCTCACGTTTTCTCTGAAGGTGATCTAGTTCTCCTTTACGAACAAGATCGGGATGTGCTAGGGGCTGGAAATTTTGAAGCTATGTGGTGAGGTCCTTACATTGTTAGAAGAGTTCTGGAGAAAGGAGCTTATGAGTTAGTAGATTACGATGATATCCCTTTGAGTGAACCTAGAAATGGGTTGTACTTAAAGAAGTACTATGCCTAAGATCACCTATGCATGAGTTCTTGTATTTTATTGTATCATACTTCTTGTGTGTTACTATAGTATGATTTTCGTTATCTAGTCTCTTCCCTTATGTTACGTTGTGTTTGGTTTCCAAATGTTGGAGTCTTTGCTACCCCACATTGGCTTCGCTGATGGTGCTAGCCATAGTACTCAGAACCTTGCTTCTGCTGCTTGGGCAATTTACGCCCCTACAAACAAACTAATCACTCTATGAGGTGTGTGTCTCGGCCGTGTGACCAACAATATTGCAGAGTATAGCACCGTTATTGAATTTTTGATTGATTCTATCTCATCCGGTATCCGTCACTTGGTTGTATGACTCAATTCACAGCTAGTAGTACTACAGTTATGTAACGTCTATGCTATTCGAAGTCCTACTTTATTAAGGGTATATTTACGAATTCGCCTCTTGGAACGTTATTTTGATTATATTGAGTATTAGCATATTCCTAGATGTCTAAATACATTAACTGATGCATTAGCTAACTATGTATTAGACATACATTTGGGTCATTTATAAACCAATCAAATCACATGTATCATACAACACAAGATAAGCCGATAGAAGCAATATATATGTATATAACGATCGAAAGTTTTGTATAAAAAGTTCCATCCAAGGACCAAAATTTCAAAATATGAAGCTCATAGCTTCTACAAAGTAGCATCATGGGTGAAACTCACGATAACACACGACTGCCCGGGCAACCCTATGAAGCATTCAGCCAATAGACTCTGACACACCCACCATATGGTGCTGATAACGCCGAGGGACCTCTCTGATAGGCATGTCCAGAATGTCAGTAGTCAACCCCTCTAAGTTTTGCTCCACTGCCTCATAATCCTTAGCATCCCATCATGGCACTGGAGCCACCTCTCCTCATCGCTGAATAGGAGACGTACTTAGAGGTCGGTATGGCCCCACATATGTGTCATTCAAAAGTGATTTTTGATTAGTTCTTGGGCAAACATAAAAACATTTGCATATGATAAAAATTACAAAAACATTTAAAAGAAAAAAATGTGTACTTCTTACCTAGATCTCCCCACTGAGCATCCTCAGGAAGGGAAAATTCTGGATCCACTCGAAAATCCAACCCGACATAGGCATAATCCTCAACCATCAACATTTGTGGCCGCAACTAGTCAAAGAATGAATCATTGTATTTGATGACAGGCCCAACCATGTGTCGGGCCATGAGGTTGCACCACCTCAACATCCTCGGATCCTGTGGGACCGGTAAACCCCACTCAACCTGTAATCTTAGCAAGGGGATCCTCTCAAGAAATAAGAACACCAAAAGTGATCCCTACCCGAATTGCTTCAGGTTACATCTCCTACATTTTGTCAACTGCCTCTTTATGCTACGAAGGACTACATCTGACCAGTTAAAGACCTGAGGCTCAGTACACTCTATGGCATACTGAAAATAGCTCTGGAGAGCCATGTGTGGAGTAGCGCTCCCAACCATATGAGCAATGGTGAACAATATGGTGTGAAGGGTCAGATCCTGGACCCCCCAAATAGCCACCTTTCCTTTTCTTCTTTCCGCCTCTGGAACATAGTACTGATGGCAATATTCACTCATAGGCAGCAAACCACCTAGGCTACCAATCAAGCTAGCATGGTACCCACGCTGTGCCAGTCCTGTTAGGAAGTAAATGTCCTCGATATCTGTTATCACTGAAATTTCGTCCGCACAGGGCGACAAGAACTCAACATCATCAACACAGAAAAACAATCATCCATGGCACAAGGATTAACTCCACAGCACATCAAAAGGGCCAAAACTATACAAAATTGGCTAAAAAGATTAAAAAGTGCATAGCGCCCATGGAAAACTAGCG
>JASDQU010010266.1:77121-89149 GCA_032191745.1 Picea mariana | reverse complement strand
CAAGCCAATGGCCAAGTCGAAGCAATTAACAAAGTTCTCATAACCATGCTTCGACGAATGATAGGGATTCACAAAACGAGTTGGCACACAATGTTGTTTTCAACATTGTGGGCTTATCGAACGTCCGTTAAGTCTTCTACCGGGTTTACACCATTCCGGTTAGTCTATGGTCTAGAAGCCATCTTGCCGATTGAATGTGAGATACCCTCCCTGAAACTAGCCGTTGAACTCCTCCAAAACACTTCTACCGAGGAAGAACGTTTGTTGTATCTCATGCGATTAGATGAAACTCGACGCGACGCCACCCTAGTCATAGAAGCCCAAAAGAAACGTGTCAAGGCCCAATACGACAAACNCTTATGAGTTAGTAGATTACGATGATATCCCTTTGAGTGAACCCAGAAATGGGTTGTACTTAAAGAAGTACTATGCCTAAGATCACCTATGCATGAGTACTTGTATTTTATTGTATCATACTTCCTGTGTGTTACTGTAGTATGATTTTTCGTTATCTAGTCTCTGCCCTTATGTTATGTTGTGTTTGGTTTCCAGATGTTGGAGTCTTCGCTACCCCACATTGGCTTCGTTGATGGCGCTAGCCATAGTACTCAGAACCTTGCTTCTGCTGCTTGGGCAATTTACGCCCCTACAAACAAACTAATCACTCTACGAGGTGAGTGTCTCGGTTGTGTGACCAACAATATTGCAGAGTATAGCACCATTATTGAATTGTTGATTGATGCTATCTCATCTGGTATCCATCACTTGGTTGTATGAATCAATTCACAGCTAGTAGTACTATATTTAAGTAACGTCTATGCTATTCCAAGTCCTACTTTATTAAGGGTATATTTACGAATTCACCTCTTGGAACGTTATTTTGATTATATTGAGTATTAGCATATTCCTAGATGTCTAAATACATTAACTGATGCATTAGCTAACTATGTATTAGACAGACATTTGGGCCATTTATAAACCAATCAAATCACATGTATCATACAACACAAGATAAGCCGATAGAAGCCATATATATGTATATAACGATCGAAAGTTTTTTATAAAAATTTCCATCCAAGGACCAAAATTTCAAAATATGAAGCTCATAGCTTCTACAAAGTAGCATCATGGGTGACACTCACGATAACACATGACTTCCCGGGCAACCCTATGAAGCAGTCGGCCAATAGACTCTGACACACCCACTGTATGGTGCTGATAACGCCGAGGGACCTCTCTGATAGGCATGTCCAGAATGTCAGCAGTCAACCCCTCTAAGTTTTGCTCCACTGCCTCATAATCCTTAGCATCCCATCACGGCACTGGAGCCACCTCTCCTCGTCGCTGAATAGGATACGTACTTAGAGGTCGGTATGGCCCCACATATGTGTCATTCAAAAGTGATTTTTGATTAGTTCTTGGGAAAACATAAAAACATTTGCATATGATAAAAATTACAAAAACATTTAAAAGAACAAAATGTGTACTTCTTACCTAGATCTCCCCACTGAGCATCCTCAGGAAGGGAAAAGTCTGGATCCACTCGAAAATCCAACCTGACACAGGCATAATTGTCAACCATCAACATTTGTGGCCGCAACTAGTCAAAGAATGAATCATTGTATTTGATGACAGGCCCAACCATGTGTTGGGCCATGAGGTTGCACCACCTCAACATCCTCGGATCCTATGGGACCGGTAAACCCCACTCAACCTGTAATCTCAGCAAGGGGATCCTCTCGAGAAATAAGGACACCAAAAGTGATCCCTACCCGAATTGCTTCAGGTTACGTCTCCTACATTTTGTCAACTGCCTCTTTATGCTACGAAGGACTACATCTGACCAGTTAAAGACCTGAGGCTCAGTACACTCTATGGCGTATTGAAAATAGCTCTAGAGAACCATGTGTGGAGTATCACTCCCAACCATACGAGCAATGGTGAACAAGATGGTGTGAAGGGTCAAATCCTGGACCCCCCAAATAGCCACCTTTCCTTTTCTTCTTTCCACCTCTGGAACATAGTACTGATGGAAATATTCACTCATAGGCAGCCCACCACCTAGGCTACCAATCAAGCTAGAGTGGTACCCATGCCATGCCAGTCCTGTTAGGAAGTAAATTTCCTCGATATCCAAAGACTTTGTGTGGACCCCCACGTGGAATACTTGTTGGTCCACGTCCCACATATGAACGAGGTACTCCAACAGCCTAACTTGGGCCCTCATGCCCGAGATCAAAAAGAATTTTAGGAGACCACAGTCGCGTAGAGTGGAAATGGTGCCCGGGTCATTCCCAGCAATAGCATCATCCTCTTCATGCTCTCTTTCGCACCACTCCAGCATCATAATGGTTAATTGCCTTCACAAGAACCATAAGAAGAGAGTCAGCAACTCATTTCAAGCCTTGGCATATTTTTCATTGAGCAAAGATCAAAGTAAATTTTCATTTTGCGGCCCTTGCAGGTGCCCCTTTAGCACAGTGAAAGGTTCTCGTAGGTGCCTTTGGGGCCACTTGTGAGAATCATTCATTCTTGCAGGTCCCGTATGGCTAGCCTGCAAGAACGCCTGGGCACAAGTTTTGTCCCTAAAACAAACTCAAAAACTTGAATTTTGCCAATGAAAACAAAAAATTGAACCATGAAAAGGTAGAAGACAAGGAGATTAACTTACTGATGGAGACGGTTCGCCAAATGGTTGCTTATACCTTCCGTAATCGAGCACTGAAATTTGAGGGTAAAAGAGGGGTTTTGGGCTAAATTCTTGGAAAGGTCACAATGACTATGGTAAAAGAGATTTTACCCACTTATATTTACTTTTTTACCATTTTTGTTGATTTTTATAATTGTTTTATTTATTAAACCTAATGCCTAATAGCCCTATGAGTGTGACTTTTTGCAGATGTAACGACTTTGAAGTCTACACAAAGGAGTATGGATATTTTCTCTTTTTCATCGCATGCTTAATTATTTTTTATGGTTTTTAGAAAAAAAACTCGAGCTTAGTCTTTGTTCGTTCTCACGCTCGAAAATACATGAGAACATAATCGAGCACACTTTTATCACTTTTTCGGGCTCATAAAGGTTATACGAAAATGGAACCCCCTGGAGTCCTCTTTAAGCTCTTTTCAGACTCTCTAAACATGAAAATATTGCTGAGCAATATTGCTATTTTCATGCTCGTTAAAGTATTTGAAGAAAGCATTTGTTGGGTGATAATTTATCTCTTTTTTGGTCTCATCAGACTACTTTATGAAAAAGGAACTGAGAGAGTTCTCTTTTGAGTGTTTTTCTAGACTCTATAATCATGAAAAACCTTCGAGTTTTCTATCTTTGGACTCGTTAAACAAACATCGAAAGACCCGTAATGGGATCAAAATGCTCCTTCTTAGGGTTTGTTAAACATACTCTGAGGGACTCGTCCAAAGGATGAGCTTACATCAACAAGAATATGTTATCCTCCTCAAGCTTGCATAAAAACAAAGAGGTACTCACCAGAAATGGTGGGGGAAAATTTGGGAAAGGGATGTGTTTTCGTATTCATATTATTGGTAGTAAGTGTTGCTCTTGAACATGACACCCCTTATTCATTATCTGAAGCCGGTTTGGAAAATCCATTTGTCTCTCATTCGACTTGCTACAAGGTCATATCCTGAGTCATCTCCGAGTCAATGTTGCCAAATCATTGGTCATGTCATTCATATGTTCAAGAGAAGTTCACCTGAAACCTCTATTGAGTCAACCATCTGTAGTCATCCATTCTCTTCGTGTCAACCTTCCTTGTGTCCAGTTCAACCTACATCATACTCTGTTTCGCCTTCAAAATATGTTACTCATTTTGTGTCATTGATGGGGATACATCAAGGCCCTCCTGTGACAATTTTTGTTCCGTCGAATCTAGCTCATTATCCGGAAACAAGACTTAGAAATTATTTGGTACCTTGGAACTTGCATGCCTCAATGGCAGGTTTCCTCGCTTTCGACAGTGGGTTTTCATAATTGACCCCTGATTAGGAGATTCTGTTGAATGTTTGACCTCAACTCATTTATTCACATTCGGTGGATTGTACTAGTGTAGCTTGGGAGTCATTGACATTATTGGTGACTTCCCTCTCACTTGTTAACAATATCATCATTGACCGGTAATCAAGTGGTTTCTACCATGTTCGACTCCAACACATGTAATCACATGGTTAGATTCATGCTTTTAGGTGATGGGATTGAAGACCCTAGTTCTCATCTCTTTGATCCAGGTTGCGATGGAATATGTATAATTTGCTGACACATAGATCCACTTTGTATGTCGCATGGCTATGTTGTCTTAATTTGAATCTTCTTGCATAGATCCACAGTGTATTTTTGGTGGCTATGTGATATTTTGACAGCATGGATCCACGGTGTATGATTGGTGGCCATGACCTATGTTCATGATGTCATCCGTCCATGATCTGAGTATGGGAATGTCTACCTCGGGACTGGTATTATATTCTGCAAATGCTTGGTTGTTTGTAGGTTTCCAATTAGGTGAACTCCTCGTTTCCGACACACACACGTAGTTTACAAAGTATTTCAGCTGTCACTAATTCCAGCCTCATACTTTGGGGGGCATTCTGTTACACATGATTTTGGTCATCTTGGTTATGTATTAACAATGGTGTATTCAGGATCCCAACAAGGAATATCTTCCTGAGAAAAGTGGATCTTCTCTCCTTCCAAAAACATATTTTCAAAGTAAGTTCGCAGGCTGCAAATGGCCTAGGGTGCGATAATCCCTCATTCTCGCAGGCCACCTTCAGTTAGGGTTCGAACTTCTCACAGTTTTCTCCATATATAAGGTGAAAACCTATTTTCAAGCTTGGGAAAGAGAAGAGGTCTCGAGGGTTCTAGAAGGGAATCTTCTAGAAAATGAGTTGGCATTCGTATGGTTGTCATTTTACTAACTTCTCAGATTTGATGGGATCATCCTCATCCATGTAACCATCTTTCCTTCTCCTATATATTGAAGGGTTTCTCATGGAAAAGGTTAAGAAAGATTAATTGAAGAATTGGTGAAGGAATTGTGTGAAGAACCCTGCCTAGACATAAGCTTGGAGACTCTAGTTGGTCTATCGAGAGGAATTGGATCTTCTTCATGCAAATATGGATAAAGTGTGTGTGTTGTAACCAAGGGTCACTGAAAGGAATATTGCCACATCAAGGCGATTAGGTTGTAGCTTCTACTTTCAATTAATATGATACAACGACATGTCCCTTTCCCATAAAGTCACTCTTACTTTATTGTGTAATTCCTTGATCATATGCATAAGTTGACGTTGAATACACTTTGCTATCTTCACTTTGGTTGGTTTGTGCTGTCTTGGACTTGACCTCCCGAGAGCACCGGAGCGAAGTGGGAGCAAAAAAGACCTAAGGAAGTGATACAAAGGTATGTCACTGGTTCCTCCTTAGTAGCAGATTCAATGATTTCAACTTAGGGAAAGAGTCATGTCCTGTCCTTTTTTGTTCTAGATCCAGGTGGATCTAGGGAGATCTATTAGTTTCAGCACCTACCGATTAGTCTAATAACACGAGATTATACCATCCACCATCACTCTCAGATCTTATGATAGACGCCCATCCTCCCCTGAAGGGATCTTTCAAAATGTCCCCGTTGAACTCGAGGGAAAGACTATCCTCATTGACATTGAAGTTATCGACGCTCTGCTCGATTACAACATCTTGTTCGAACGTAGCTACATGTATGCTATGAAGGTTGTGGCCTCTTCTGTGTTTCTCACAATGATGTTCCCCCACAACGAGAATATCGTCACCATCAACCAAGTGTCACATTATGATCCCAACCCTTCCTCCAACATCGATAACATCTTACCTTTTGTCCACACTAATCTCGATGCCTACCCACTCATCGAGATGGGTCCCATAATTTTCAAAGACCCATCCTTGCTAGGGACATACCATGGAGCACCACCCCTTATACATCCCTCAATACAATTCTGTGTCATCTCATCCAATGGAACATAAACTGGAGATACCCTTCCTCCCACAGAGGCTTCCTTACTATCTGATGTCCCACTAGTCACATAGATCCTTCCTCAGGAATCCTCTGAGAACTCTTTAGATCCACCTGTTCCTGACTTTACCCTCCCCCAAGGCCACATCCCATTTTGGGAGACAGTCCCCCAAGTCATTACTCAAATCCCTTTATTTTACCCCCCACCAGGCATACAATCTTTCCAGGTAGCCGCAACACTTACCCTTCCTAATATGGTGCTGGAAATTCTAGTATGGTATCTACATCCACCTGCGATGGTCCCTCAACCATCCCTCCCTCCCCAAATAGAAGGAATCCTGATGCAGATTCCAATACTTACTCCAACTGCACCACCCTCAGCCCCACTCGCTAGTGCCACTACTACAACTGGGGGCAGATGGAAGAAGAAATATCCCACCACTCCACTTCCCCCATGAGTTAAGCCTCCTTGTGCACTATGCGATACAGACATACACCCCACCAATAAATGCCCATATCTTCCCGAGTTATGCAATTTAATTCAACTCCCTCAGAAAACAACACCACCCATCAGTCCCTCCATTACTACCACTGCACCCCCTAATATAGGTAGCAAAGGGATGTGAACCAAATTCACATGTGCCATTTGTTCAGAGTATGGACATTACACCCACCATTGCTCGGCATTACCTCAATTTAGGCATAGGCTAGCAGAAGTACACAAGAGCTTTCAACAAGAACCCCCTCCATCCACATCATCTCAAACACATGCCACTGACATCCACTATGTCACGAACTCAATCAATGAATGAATGATATGTTCTTTCTCTCTATGTGAGTCACTAGATCACTTCACCTACTAGTGTTCCACAATTATTGAATATAGGTGTCGTCAATTGACCCTTATTCCCAATCCTCCCACCACCACACTTCCAGTGACGCCAGTCGGCCTCCCTATTCCCTCTCCAAATAGGGTTTATACCTTCTCTCCCAAACCTGAGGCACTTCCTACTCCTCCATGGTATATAGATAGACTAGAGGAGGATTTTCCCCCAAATCCCCCCAATTCTCCAATCCATTTCCCCACGAAAATCTTACGCCCGACTACCATTTTCAACCCATAATATCTCGATATTTTGTTTATGTCAAGAGAACCATTACAAACCCCTTGTGTCATTCCCACTACTTCTTTACCACCAGGATCTAACCAATCGATGATAGTCACCAATGTTACTCCCTTGGATCTCCTATATTCTCGACAGTTCCACTGCAATGAAGACATCCTCAAGGAATTAACTACCCTCGATTACCCATGGGATCTGCTCCATCATAGAGCACTCTTTATTTCATAGGAAGCCTTTATTCCTCCCAAACAAAGCCCCATATATGCAATCAAAACCAAGGATTTTCTCCCCTCAGGGTATATAGATTGGTTCAATAACCCTATCCCTGCCCCTGACTCTTTTGAAGAAAGCAACATGGCCAACATTTCCCCCATCATCAAAATCGATATTTCCATCAAACTTGGAATCATAGAGGAAATCACCATTGACGTCGCATGATATCCTGAAGAGCTCATAGCTTACAAATCTCTTTTCTAGGAATACTGGGACATTTTTTCCTGGTCATACACAGAGATGCCCAACCTCGATCCCTCTATTGTCGAACATCGTATAGACAGATGGCCTAATATTTCCCCTATAGGACAAAAGAAACGTCCATTACACCCATCCAAAGAAACAACCATCAAATCCAAGATTGACAAATTACGCGCTATAGGGTTCATATACCCCATCGCATATACATCATGGGTCTCTAACCCCGTCCCTGTTAACAAAAACCAGGGCACTATCTGCGTCTGTACGGACTCTCATGATATCAATCACGCCTGTCCCAAAGAAAATTTTCCAATGCCCCTTATTAACCAAATTATCGATGATTGTGCTGGACACGAGGCTTTGTCCTCCATGGACGGTTTCTCTAGGTACAACCAAATTCTGATTCACCCAGTTGATTAATACAAAACTGCATTCACTACCCCTTGGGGTAATTTTTCATATCGTGTCATGCCTTTTGGTCTCAAGAACACTGGTGCCACTTTTCAATGCACCATGACATACATTTTTCATGATCTGGCAAAAATCATCCTCGCCTACTTGGACGATATCACCACTCGATCCAAGAAGCGCACTCAACATCTCGATAAATTACACATTGTCTTTCACAGGTGTCGTCAATACAATATCCATTTGAACCCTCTCAAGTGCATATTCTATGTCACCACTAGACTCCTCCTTGGGTTCATCGTCTCCCAACACGACATCACAGTGGACCCCCTCAAGGTCCAAGCCATCAAAAAAATCCCCCCCTTGGAATTTACGCCAGCTTCAAATATTACAAGGCAAATCTAACGTTTTATGCTGCTTTTTCGTCGATTAGGCCACTCGTGCACATGGTTTCCTTCACCTCTTATGGCATGATCTCCCATTCCAATGGGATGACCATGCCCAAACTTCTTTTGATGATCTTAAAGAAACACTCTCCAAGGACCCATTGATTATCCCACCCGACTATGACCACGACTATATCCTCTACTTATTGGCCTCAACTGTCTTAGTAGCAAGAGTTCTTGTCCAATGAGGGGATGATGACTATGAGCATGTAGTTTACTACATTAGTAAAAATATTTCAGGGCCTCCCTTGAAATAAAATCATGAAGAGAAACTCGCCCTTTCAGTTGTCCTCATAGTCCATAAACTGTGCCATTACATCCTGCTTCGAACTACCAAGGTCATAGCATATTCCAACCCCATGCAATACTTTCTTAGTCACCGGAAAATTAATGGAAAATTTTCCCGATGGATTGTCATCCTTCAGGAGTAATACCTTGAATTTTCAACACCAAAGAGAAAGAAATCCCTCATCCTTTCCGAACTCATTATGAAATTTTATGCCGATACTACTAGCTCTCCCCTCAATACCGACTTCCCCAGCAAACATCTCTTTTTCATCCCTTTAAATGATCCTTGGTACGACAATCTTCTCGTCTACCTTCGAACACAGAAGTTTAGAAACCACCTCTCCCTTGACGATCATCGATGTATTCACCACCAGGCCCCTCGCTACCTCCTTATCGGTGATATCTTATATCGACGAGGGGTTGACACCATACTTCGTCGATGTTTTACTATCGACAAAGTTGATACAGTCTTGAATGACTACCATAGTGGCACCTGCGGTGGCCACCTCTCAGGAATGTCCACTGCCCAGAAAATCATTTGAACAGGCTACTTTTGGCCCACATTGTTTCACAATTTCATCCACGCTATGAAACGATGTGACAAATGTCAGCTATATTCCACAAAGCAAGAGCACCACCCACTCTCCTCCACCCAGTCATTACTTCCGGCCCCTTTTGCAAATGGGGCATAGAATTCATGACTTGCAACCCTCCATCTAGTAATGGACACAAATACATCGACATGGCAGTCAATTACTTCAAAAAGTGGGTTGAAGCCATGCCCACCTTCAACAACACTGCTGACACTATAGTGCATTATTTCTTTAACCACATCATCTCCCACTTCAGAGTCCCACTATAGTTAGTCTTTGATCATGGGAAACACTTTGAGAATGATATTTTCGTCGAACTCTCTCTAGGTTAGGATTATCCCATGATTTCTCCTCCCCATACTACCCTCAGTCCAATGGACAAGTAGAGGTGGTCAAAAAGGTCCTCAAAACCATGTTGCAACGCAAAGTTAACAAATATAAGACCAATTGGCACTATATGTTGTTTTCCGCACTATGGTCTTACTGCACGGTAGTTAAAACTTCCACTGGTTTCACACCATTTCATCTTGTCCATGGGGTCGAGGCCACTCTCTCCATCGAGTGCAAAATCCCCACCTTACGCACCGCTATTGAGATACTACCCGACACTGCTCCAACGGAATAACGTTTTCTGAACCTAGAGTCGCTGGATAAAGACTGTCGGACTTACTTACAGAACAATGAAGTAGCCAAAAAATGGTCAAAGGCCACCTTTGATCGCCATGTCAACCTTTGATCATTGAACAAAGGCGACCTCGTCCTTGCTAACGATATCACTCATGATACTCTAGGCCATGGAAAATTGGAATCATTATGGTATGGAACTTACATCATCAAACAATGACTCACTAAAGGCGCATACATCCTGGCCTCTCCCAAAGGCCACCCTTTCAAAGAACCCGTCAACGGGTTGTACTTATAGAAATTTTACGCCTGAGCGTAGCCATTCTACACTAGGATTTTTCTTTTTGTATACTTTTTGTAGAGTTTTTAATCTTCTTTTTTCCTCCATGCCTTGCATCTAATCTATAATTTGTGTTATTGACATATGCCTCCTCCATCAACATACCACATCGGTTATGCTGACGGAGATAGCCGTTGGATACAGGATCTCGCTTAGGCCACTTGGGCCCTCTATACCCCCTTGCATGAACTGCTTGACTCCAGCGGCATATGTCTAGGCTCAACAACCAACAACCAAGCAGAATACACAACCATCATTGGCCTCCTTTCCGAGTCCAGTCACCACCATATTAGTCACCTTAGCATCTTACTCGATTCCCAACTTGTTGTCCTCCAGCTCAACAATGTGTACAATGTCCACGATTCTTGCCTCTTCTGCAAATACCTGCAAGTTAGAATTTTGTCTCGACATTTTGATTCAATCACATTTACACATATCCAAAGACAATGCAATCAAATAGTAGATAATATGGCTAACCCAGTGTTAGATTGGCATTTATCACATCAAGTTACCATTACAAATACATAACCTATCAAAATTTTGTCGCAGCATATAAATTAGACATCATAAACAACATCACAAAAACATCAACACATGTGAACATCACAAGGATCCCAATATATATATATATATATCGATCAAATGTGCCATCAATGTTTACAAAAAATAGTACAACATGGAAAATATATGTAGGTCAGTGAACCACCTCACCCCTATAAGTACAAAATCGGTGTCACAACACCATATACAAAATGGGCTTGCAAGCCTATACAAATACAAACATACATATACAGAGGCACTCATGGCACCTCTAGGTCTCCACCACCTAGTCCTCTCTTTGGAGGAGGTACCCCACCAACTAGGGGTCCCTTAGGTCCTGGGTGTAGCCGCCCAGTCATAGCCTCCCCCACCACAACTTCTCTATGGATTAGGGTCCGCAGCTCTGCCGGAAGGCACACACACTGCTCCAGGTATCCCTCATCCTGGATACATGTCCAAATTCCCTCAGGCACCACCTATAGTACCACCTCTGATTAGCAGCGGAAATCCTTGAACTCCCCCCCGGGCCCCGCCGGAGGAGCATGTGAAGGCCCTGCACCTGGGTCCTCAAATCAACACCTTCTGCCTACTCTCTCATCATTGGATGGCCTCGCACCAACCTCATCCCATCACCATATCTCCCCTACCTGTGGATCCTCTTGTGGTGGTCTCATAGGCCCCTGACGAGATGACACTCTGACTAACTCAACCTCCCACCCACGATGTCCCACATCTTCACACACAACACAAATGATAGCATCAACATCCATCCATACATAAAACATATTCTATAATATCTAAAAATCAAAACCATCAAATTAACGTACCTCTGCAGTTGAACACCTCTCCAGGGGGTAGCACCATATCTGTGTCCTCCCGGAATTCCACCCCACTATATGGGTATCAGAGTATGATCTGTGGCATCTGACACCACACCCGTGTAGTCTCAATCGTAAAGTAATGGCCACCCTTCCCACCCCGATGATGAACCAAAATCATCTCCCACCGCCTCAATCGCGACTCTCGCACACTAGGTGCATCCAATAAAACTCTCAAGCACAACAACAACACACTATCCAAAAACCAAGATACCAAGATCGACCCAAAGACAAACTCCCCTGAGTCCATAGCTCGACACCTGTTGAGCTTCCCCACCATATTGGCATGTAGCATCAACCCCTAGG